>JAJHUR010117963.1:0-11489 GCA_027495735.1 Lutjanus campechanus | reverse complement strand
TTTTTTTTTACAATCGTACATACCTAATAGGCCTCTTTTTTTGACAAATCCAGTGCTTTCTTCTCTTTGATGCTTGGCCACTGTTCTATTAACTTAAGGCTGCAGGACGAGGCTGTTTAGCAGAGAGTGAAGGCTCTGATAATATAGCTTGTGTTCAACTCTATTCTGTGAATTTTTTTTTTAATTTTAAATCTTTAATAACAATATTAATAATGATAATGATGATCTTAAAGCCAATTTTAAAATAATTAAATTCTATTTTGAAAAGAATGAGACACTGGTCTTGCAACCAGGACCCCCGGGTTGGGAACCAGTGGTATAAATTATGTAAACTGCACAGCCTGTGTCTACATGTGGGCCTACTTTTCACATTGCTGATGCTGAAAAGATAAAAGACCTGCTCGGCATGAAGCCTGTGTATAAAGCAAGTCCCAGTTGATCTGTGAGTTATTGAAATTGTGAATGAAGTCTGGGGACTCCAGTTGCCTTAGACATATAAATCTCTTTGACCTACTACAGCTGTAACAGGAATCCTAAAGGCTGATGTGTGAATAAAAGCAGCAGGGAAGGAGGAGTGTGTCCATTTTGACTCACAGACATGTAAGAGCGAGTGCCCACAAAGGAGTTGGCCATGGAGTCTATGAGCTGTCCGCTCACTCCAAAGTCACACAGCTTGATCTCACCGCGGGAATTCACTAGGATGTTAGAGGGCTTGACATCTGAAAGAGGGACATGCAGTATTCAGGAGAACATGGTGGGCAAGTGTTCAACGGGGAACAGTGAAAGCACCACAGAACAAACTGCTGCAAAGGGTCAGCAGCGCATGTTGTGCTGCTTGTTGTATGCTTGTCTGTTTTAACATCTCCTTTCATCATTCATATGTACAACACTGAGTGCAACAAAGATCCAGTCTGTGCAGCTGAAACAGGGAATTACTGTGAGGGAAGGATCAATACTCTGCCCCAGGTTATTTAAAGAAAACTGTTATTCTTGCATTTAAAGGTCTTGTATCCTTCAAAAATCTCATTATATTTATAACATGTTTTAGTAAATGAAATAGTGACTGACCTCTGTGCATAATCTTGTGTTTCTCCCTCAAGTAGGAGAGCCCCTTAATGACCTGGAAAAACAAATATTGCATATCAGTGTAGTAAGGATTCAGATTATTTGGTAGTTCAAAAGACATAATGTACTTCTGCATGATTCTGCTGTGATAAAAACAGTTTTCTATCCGAAAACAAAATAAATATAGCTGCAGTGTGACAACAAGAGCATGAAACTGTTTGGAGAGGTGTTGGAGCTACCCACAGCGATGCTGACTTTGCCAAGGATCTGCTCTGGGATCTTGCCTGCCTTCTTCAGCGACTGGTCCAGGGAGCCGCCATCCTACAGCCAGCAGGGATGGAAAATATGGAGAGCATAAAAATATCATTTGTGAAATTCAACACATCCAAACCAAACTGGTTTGTTTCAATAAAGGCAAGTTCGTACATGGAAGAGAACATGCTTGCAGCGCAGTCTATGAAACAGCACTCAGAGTGAATGCTGTGTAAATACACTGGCAGCCGTAACATATTAAAGATAAGTACCATATGCTCCATGCAGATGCTGATTTCTCCGTCGCTGTAGAAAGCTCCATAGAAGCCCACAATGTAGGGGGAGTTGCACTCATGTAGCACCTGCAGCTCCCTAATGATCTGATTCCTGATGGCTGGTTTGATCTCCAGGTGGATCAGCTGCAACACAGCAGACATCAGGTTTTATTTATGTTCTCACCTCACACAGAGCATGATTACTAAGAGCTACAACCTTCCTGCTCTGTGCGCACACACACATACACACACACACAAACACACACACACACACAAGAACATCAGATAATATACATGTTATGATCAAAAAATGATCACAAGGAAAAATGTTTTAATATGGACGCATACACCGACATGTGCTGGACGTCAGTTTCTGGCTTCATGTTGCCAGTTTCCACTGAAAATGACATGTAGTCTGATGATTTGTCACTGGTAGTCTGTACATACCATTAGTGCTAAATCCAGATTTATTGCTCACATCTGCTTTTTTGGTGTTTGGTTTGGTTATTCACAGTATCTTTTAAATGTGGCCAGTATCAGATCAGTATCAGAGTCAACTGGTCTTGGTCCTGAAATTATGACATGAACGGCTTCACGGAAACAATTTTCAGCATGTGATTAGTGCTGTTCACATTGTCACGAAAAAGTAACAGATCTGAGTCAAATAGGGGAAACTTCTGGCTGCAGTGTGAACCAAGCCTAAGAGACTTCACATGCCCTGAAAACAGTGATGATGCCTCTAAAAATCAATGCTTCTCTGATATACTCAGGAAAACTGCAAAAATGGCTGTTTTACCACCGTGTATTCACTACAGTCCTCTCTGTAATCAGCCTTCAGGGCCGCAGCTTACCTTCCTCGCCATAATCAGACCAGAGGGTCGGTGGGAGACCTTGAAGACAACTCCTCCGTTGCCTGCACCCAGCTCACAGATCTTCTCAAAGTCATCGTCCTTCAGCTCTCCCACCTTCTGCTTCTGTGTCAGAAAGGCCTCCAGGCGTTTCCGCTGCTGCTCATCCAACTCAAGCTCCTCTAGTTTCTTCTGCAGTGCCTCCAAGTTTGTTCTTAGAAAGAAGACAAAGAGAAACAGAAAGATGAGTGATTCATGTATTATTAATGTATTCCTGCCTAAATAAAAAGGTCCTTGAGTCTATTCAGAAAGAACTTTTGCAGGTGTTCTTTTCCAAAAGTACTGGCTGTACCAACATGAAATAATCCACAGTGAGTCCAGATCTACTGTATCTAGTTCTATTCTTTCCCAGATCCCAATGTGAGGGAGCTCGGAGTTCCGCTGAGCGCCAACTCCGCTCCCTTGATGCAGTTGTCATGGCGATGCATTTCCTTGAGAAATCAATTGTGGAGTGAACTGAACTGACGTGCTGCTCTCTGACCTCCCCTTCACCTCTCAAAACACTGTGCACACTGCAACACAAAGCCAGTCAAAGCTTTTTATCATGACCTCGAAAAGAAGGAAATTTAAAGACCAATGAGTTATTTCAACTTATTAGATGTCAAAGCGCTTCTCACTGAAAGATCTAGAGTGGAGATGTCAAGGCACAAATCAGCATTTTTGCATAAATGTTTGTTAGTGCAAAGCTATGCTTAGAGAGAATAAAACAAAATCATGCAAGATTTGATGTGTTCATATGCCTGCAAGTGTACAAGCCACTGTCAGGTGTTTCATTTCAGCTTTTAATAAAGAATGAATCTTTAGTTTAAGTGCCAGTGTTAATATTAAGACAATTTTCCTCTACCTCAGTGCTAATTATGCTTTTCTTTTAAAAAAAAAATGTTTATACTTTATCACGACTCAGTGGAGTGCAGGTAAAGCAGGGCAGTATGCTCTACTCTCCACACAGCAAAGAGAGGGTTAAGTGGTTTTATTTTTGACAGCAGGCCTGCATATCCATGGAGACGAGGTGCTGAGTTTGAGTTGGCTGTGGGTAGCGTGGGCGTTTTGTCGACAAGAGCTGGGGGTGGAGGAGGCCGGAGATATGGAGAAGAAGAAGAGCAGCCTGAAACACACTCCACACAATACGTATGTGGGAGGGACTACAGTAGCTGCATACTGCACCCCCTCCCCTCTGGGTGCAGGAAGAAGTGAGCACGACGCTGGCCTTGTGTGCTCCATCCACACAATGTCCAAGGACATCCAGTAGAACTTGAATGCAAAAGACTTTCTGCAGCTTGGCACTGCTTTTATCAAAATGTGCCTGTGACTGTGAGCCACATATGCAGTATAAAAATCAGAAGCACTATAAGGTTTTGCCTTGTGGCCTGGGTTGCAAAAGTATTTCCCTGCTTTAACTTCTACTTCTTTTTATTTAAATTGTGAAATCTGGCTTCCTGCCAGTGTAGGAGGATACACAAATGAAATAAGTGTCCTTGTTTCATTACGTGACTTCTGTTTTAAAGAGTTAGTTCAGAGTCCCTTAAGTTACACAATGACACAAACAAACTTACCGATCGAGGCAACAGTAGACAAGCAAGTACTGTGTTCTGCCATGTAATGACTGATTTTGCCAAAGGAGTCTGGTGGCTTTGGTGAGAGCAATATTTGGTTTCTTTAACAGCAGTCTTCCATCGGAAAAGGCGAGGACAATAGAAGGTGAAGATATTCTAAATATAGCATCCATTGAAACTGATATTGTATTTTATGGGGCATTTTGCAGTTTCCTGTCAGAAAAGACTGCCTGACAGCAGGGTAAAGCAGTAAAAATATTCTAAATATAACATGCAATTAAACTGATTTGGGGTTTTTTAGGCGGTCCTTTTTTAAGTGGCTAAAATACCTTTTTGTTGCTGACCCTGTCCACAGCAGTTCATGGCTTAGCTCCCTACACCAGAACTTGATTATGACCGTGCTGACAGCCAAATACTGTAGGTAATACGTTGACTCCGGATAAGTATTTTAAAAATTCTGAACTATCCCTTTAAGAAGCTGCAGTTGTAAGGCCTACGTTCTGTTTTCCCTTTAAGATTGCTGTACTTCTGTTGTTTTCTCACCAAATGTATAACACAGATCACAGCAGGCTGAAGGATTCAGTAACAGAAAACCAGTCCAGTGATGATCATGAGTGTCATCATATCTTCTTTGCTTTTTGATACAGAAAACTTTGTACTTGGATTGAAAGGCACACAGATACAGTAGTATCAGTTGATGTATCACAGGGAAGGTTTGATTTGATTCTCAAAAGATTGTTTTAGACTGATGGAAAAAAATATCCTGGCACCATTAAGTATTTTTGTTCAGGTCTAGGCTACGATAGTTTTTAGCTTCTTTTGTTTGGGGCTTTTTTTAGTCTTCGGTGTAGGTTGCATTAAGTTACAGTTTAAAACATACAATTTTTGAAAAGCTAGACAGCATATTAGTGAACATATATTTAAAATCATTTGCTTCATATCTGGGCCCCTATTTTTCAAGCTCTGCATAGCTTATCAGGTCATTGTACTTGTATTTTAAAATGTTTTGTCAATACGCTTAAACTAAGTTGATTTTTGTCTGCAAGAGCATACAACACTGTTTAAAGTGGCTACACATAACTGCTATATTGTGTTGATTTTGGAGATCCTTGTGGACATAATTGCAAAATATAACGTCAAAAATAGAGTTATCTAAAGAAAAATCTCCACCTCTTTCTTTTTAACTGGCTCACTGTAACTTTGCCTGGAAAAATGTAAACACAGGCTCTTTTGGTCTGCATGTCGTAAATCATTGCTCATTTCCAGGAGACTCAAACCCGGTGACTGGCATTAAGAATAACTTTACAGAAACGGCTAATCCTCTCACTGGTGGAGTTGTCTGCTTATGTAGGTCATATAGACCCATCAGTATGAAATTTAAACTGTTTCATAACCAGTTAAAAACTCCTTGTAGTGTGTTTAAAGTGAAGGGAAATGAATGCCTTCTCTCTGAGTACCACAAACAAACACCAATGCCTTTGTAGTCAAATAGGATATGGTAAGTGCTATTTAACCATTTAAGAATCAGAACCAGCAACTATGGCTGTTACATGGGTTAATCGTTGACTTCCTTTTCACACATTCACACTTGATTTATCACTGTTCACCGGAGCATCAACACCTTTCTGAATAAAAAACTACAACGATTCTCTTATAATATATATTCTGTACGTTTGGATGTACAGCATTTAATAGTAGGATCTTATCCAAGATTTTGAAAAGAGAAAACTGCCTGAGCAAATCTACAGGACTCGGAACAGGTTGTTTTTATTTGTTCTCAGATCTCCTCTGATAATATTACATGCTTGGCTGGCATTGTGTGGGCCACTCAGTACACTTCTCCCATGGCTGCCAGCCATTTCACGCTGAGAAACCATTTGGCGGGCAGTAAAGGCAATTCCTTTTCACCAGAGTGGAATGGTCTGGTCTCAATAAGAGGCTCATCGATTGCATTAAGCTCATCTACACCCAATATGCAACACCTGCGCTGCCAGTGTGAGCATCAGATCCTCCTGTGTGCTGCTCCAAATGACCCAAAATAATGTGCTAAACATGAGCATTTCCTCCCTTCTCTGCTCAGAACTGTTTTCTTTTGTTTGTTGTTGTATTTTCATCCTTACATCTATAGTACATAACCCACTTGATGTGTCACAGATGAAAAAGCACAGATGCAATTAATAAAATTTATTATGACTGATTCCATTTACCTGCTTCTGTTTCTGAGTCCCGGTATTAAGCCTGCTGGCTCACTGGGTAAAGGACAGAGCCATCATAACGTTATTAGTAACACCTGTGCTTTTTCCTCTATGACAACTCAAAACGTCTGCTGTGTAGCAGGCCTGCTGGGTGGAACTTTGCTGATGAGGTCGTTAAACTCGGCGTACTAATACGAATGATCGAGGTGTAAACTGAGAGGAGGTACAATCAGCCAAAATATTAAACACCTGCAGGGATGAAGCAATCAATCGTCTGCTATATATATTGCTACTTAGGAATAGAATAACAAGAGCCCAGACTGAGTCGTGACGAACTGCAGACAGCTACAGCCTAAGGACGTCTAATTTGTTGATTTTATTACCATTCAAAGTCTGCATGGAACACTGGAAAGTGCTCCAAGAAAAAGAATATAAGAACCCGTAGAGGCCTAATGCTCTAATCTTCAACTTTACAACTACAGCAGCCCCAAACATACACATCCATCCTATTATACCACATGTAGAGCAAAGCATAAACATATTTAGACGTCACATTGACCGCTTCATTCTGTTGCTGCGATACGTCAACATCATCGCCATACTGGTTCAGTCAAGACTGGCCTGTCAGTAAATACCTGTAAACAGGAGAGCTGCTGTTTTTCTAGATAAAAAGCACTATAATGTTTATATTTCCCAACTGATTTCACTTAATAATGTTATATTCAAAGAGATGATCTACATGCAGTAGTAAAAAAGTTTTTTTTGTTTTTGTTTTTTAATACAACTCGATCATGAACCCCTAAATGTTAAAACCACCATTTGAAACCAGTTGAGAAATGTTTAATTAGATAATCTGGCCCTTTAACAACCTCAATCATCATTTATAACTGAAAAAAATGTTAAATGCAACATTGTGTTTATCAAGACAACAAGCTACTTCTAAGTTTATGGGGTTTACATTATTTGATCATTAAGATCATCATTTAATTAGTTATTAGTGGGATAATGAGCCCATCTCTTGGAAACATCTGTTGTTAAACGCAGCTATATTTATTTTGTTAAAAAGTTTAACTGGTTAACTAAAACCACAACCTATTTCTAATCTAACATTACAAAGGTGTATTGTTTTTTCTGTACTTTTGTATATTATTTCTTTTTCCAATTGTAAAAGTGGAGAAAAAATGAAATAGAAAGGTGCATTATGCAATATTTTATATATTTAAATTCCTAGCTTTACAGGCCAAATGTCTGGCCCGTCTCAAAAAGTAATTTAATAGTCCTGGTCTAGAGTCTCTGCATTAACTTCTCATCTAATAAAATATTGAATCAGGGTTTAATGGGTTTGGCTTCGGCAACTTCTTTGGTACCCTCAGCACCTGACATACAGGTTCATTATTAAATAAATAAAATTTAACTTGTAATGCTGTGACTGTCTAACTACAACAAATATTGTTATCCCTGTTCCTTTTTCATGTGGGCGTGCAAGAGTTTTGTTTTATGCAGTGTTAAGGAACATTGTGCACAGTGTGAGGGACGTCTGTGTGCCTGCAGACCAGTCATCAACCAGCCTGAAAACAGGATTTGTTTTTCCTCAGAGCCTCAGACAGCTCAAAGTGTGTAGAACCCAGATAAAACTGTCTTTTTATGGAAAAGAGGTCTGAGTAACATCAGGCTGCATAGCTTTCTGTCAGCAGTGTCAGTCTGAGTGTCACACAGCACGACACAGCAGTATTACTGGACACACACACACATTGTAAGCCCCTGCTGTGATGGGAAGAGGAATCCTCCACAACAGAGACTTCCAAATCTCTGATTGTTGCTGCATCGTGACATGCTGCTGCTCCTCGGCCTCAGCAGCCAGCAGGAATGTGCTCAGCTCCAGCCAAACATTATGTCATCAACAACTTCTACTGTGCAAAGCCAAAGCACAACTCCCCTGTTCAACATTTTTAACATGCTGATCCTACAACATAAAAGCCTGAACTGTGTTTAATATCTGCAACTCTCTTTTATGATATAGTAGAGTGTATAGACACATGTTCATATGGTACTAAGTGTATTCATTATAATGGAAGCTCTGTTCAGTTTTCAGTTTAATATTCCAATGTGGCAAAATTATGGCAGTGATGTTTTCTATCCAACGTCAACAAATGTCGACAAGTTTCTGCCAACAAATTACTAGGGCTGAATCAATTAGTTGATTCACTGATTAGTCAATTATATCGAATATCGCAATAAGAAAATGTCTCAATACTGTAATGGACTATGACGACATGTACCATGATGTTACATGAGTGATTCTTTTATTTAATTTTTTTATTTTATTTTAACAAAAGCACTGTTCCTCTGTGCTACGTTGCCTTTTCTTTGCAGTTGTTCAGCATTCAATGAATTCATGGCCAAAGACAATTCATGACAACTTTTGGCACATGCTCAGGTCATGGCTGGCTACTTTCATTATATATTAATGAAGGAAAGCAGAAGTACTTTAGTTAAAAGGAAAAAACAATATTTTATAGGAACAAACAATGCTGCACACACTGGATTTATTATTTAATAAAGGACATTTTTCTAAGTCTACTTTTTAAAAGCATGATAAATATCGTATCATTGACTTTTTTATAGTGATTTTATTGTACCTTGAGCTTTTTGTATCATCACATCCCTAGTCAATTCACAGAAAATTATTTGGCAAGCCATTTTCAAGCAAAAATTTGGCACTTTTCTTTGTCTTAAATAATAATAAACTGCATATCAGACTGTTACAATAATCTAAACTTTGAATATTTTCCCTTTTTCTGTCTGAATCTTTTAAGCATTATGAACTGTATCTGTGCATTTGATTGTGTTATGATGTCCCTGACCTCACCTGTTCCATGTTCATACAAAAACTGGAAAAAATTTAAGCATAAAAATAATAATAATAATAATATACTGCATATCTTGTGCTCTGAACTGTTGGTCAGACTAAAAACGAGGTAGATTAATAAACCAATTAAAAAAAAACTTTAATAAAATTTAATGCGGAATTATCTTTATCTATATTTATCATTTGCAGTGCAGGATTTGATTTTGGACCATTGCTTTTTGAGTGATTCATTACAAAAGACCCGAATGGTCTTCAGATGTATGATCAAATGATGCAACAACGAAAACATTCCACCTCTACATCACGTTAGAAAACCAGCCATCTCGAGGGATGACATGTTATGTAATTCTCATCTCAACTGATCCAGCTTGTTGCTGGACTGACTGGGCCTCTCTCTGCACTGAACTGAGAACTGTGAGAGCATGTTGTCACAACAGTTTAATATCTCCATTACTGTGTTTTGTCAAATGTTGGTGGTGGTGGGAGCAGGCACACACACAACTTCTTCAACACACAGATACATTATTCTACACACTGCCTCCCTGCAAAGGTCGACCTCTGACTAATCACACCGTCCACACTAAGTGGGCTGTTAGAGTGACGGAGCGACCCGCTCATTCATGACACCATGAGGAGATGACCCGAGGACCTGAGCGCTGCACATTAAACATCCTTTTCACAGCAGATATTTTGAATTGTTGTCGCAGGAAAATCACAGCTGATAATGTTGTTCAGAATGCCTCAGATCCTTTAAGTGAGCCAGCATGCACAGATCTTTATCACAGCGGTCATGTTGTCATGAAATAGTAAGGTAAACACAGGTGTTATCATTTATACCAATGAAGGTTCTGTTCCATTCAGGTCATTCAGAGTCAGAGTGCTCAATGGAAGGCAGCCATGTATAATATTATCAATTACACCTGTGCTTTTTCCTGCTATGTCTGCTGTGAAAAAGTCCATCAGCAACCATGTTTAGATTTGTTCTGTAATGTAACTGATTTCTGAACAAAATAGCAAAAACTAAAAGTAGTGCATGAAACGATTAGTTGATAAACATAAATCTGATGATCTATTTGCATATTTCAAGCAACAATACCAAAGATTTACTGGTGCCAGCTTCTGAAATATGAGAATCGCTGGTTTGGTTTTTGGTTGCTGCGTCAGTTACCAGAAAATGTATCGCCAACTATCACCGACGTCATTTATTATCTTTACACAATACAGGGTTGCACAGAGAAATGGGAGCTGTAGTTCCTTCATGCTACACACACATACAACATATATACAGATAATTAATTAAATTCTACAAATAAAACTAGTAATAATGCTGCACCAAACTTTTTTGGCATAATATTTATTGAATACTTGGATTGAAAGATAATCAAATAATTATTTGCATCCTGAGTAAACATATTGGCCTTAATTTTACAGTCTGATGCACCATCACTGTCATGTGACACTGCTGCAGAGTGGTGCATGTCCAGAATGAAGTGGTACATCAGTGTTTTATACTGAAACTAACACTGAATAGTAACATTTAATTTTATTATTTATATTAATATTAGTAATACTGATACTGATATTCTTTTATGATAGCTAATAATTTAAGTAATTTATCAGGCATACATGCCAAACAATTTGATGGTTCCAATTTCTTAAATGTGAAAAATGTGCTTTTCTCAGTTTGAAATAATTGTAAATTAAATATCTTTGTGTTTTGGACTATAAGTCTGACAGAAAATGCTGTTTGCAGATAAAAGCTTGGGCCCTGGTGCTTTTGTTTTTACTATTTTCTTACATTTGGTAGTCTAAATGATTCATTTGAAAATATATCAAGTGATTAATTAATAATGAAAATGACCATTAGTTGCATCTCTACTGCTAGTCAGGGAAAGCTGTTTGAAGGTTTCACCTTGGACTCTGGGAACTTATGCAATCAATTACTCGATCAATAAAAAAAATAATCACAACATGTTAATCGATAATAGGCTACTGAAGATGATCATTAGTTGCAGCCCAAGTGCAAACCTCACGCACGCGCAAACACGCAGCACACACACACACACACACACACACACACAAACCTGATGCAGACTCACATTATTGATCAAAGATAGAAGTTCACACGTACTGTAAAGGGAGTATTCAGTTATCTATCTGTTATTGCAGATGTTGCTGCATATTGAACCTAATCGTACATAAATGCTGAATCAGTTAATTCATTATCAATACCCCTCATGTGAATGTCAGTAGCAGTGTAATATTGACACTCACTCTGTGGCTCCAGTGCCGTTGATAGTGTTTCCATCGGGGATCGGGTTGAGCTGGATCGGCTCTGGCTTCCTTCTCTTCTGCATGTTACACACAAGAAG
>JAJHUR010117962.1:731-20646 GCA_027495735.1 Lutjanus campechanus | reverse complement strand
TAAAATATCCTCTGTGTGTGTGTGTGTGTGTGTGTGTGTGTGTGTGTGTGTGTGTGTGTGTGTGTGTACTCTCCACCATATTGGTCACAGGATACACACTGAGCCCGGCTCAGCTAAAAATACACACTTAAACACACCAGGCCTTGTTTAGCTGTACAGTCTGCAAACACAACGACAACACAGACACACACACACACACACACACACACACACACACACACACACAGTGAGGAGCCAGTATAAAGCCGACAGAGGCTGCTGGTGTGTGCTGACAGATTTATATTACACCTCATTATATTTGCTGTTGGTTTCTGTGTCACATCGACCGGCGGGTTCACTGCTCACACTCAGTCTGTTACAAACTCTGATGCTAATCTGGAGTCGATTCTGTGGTCAGATTATGTGAGCGCCCGTTTCCAGTCACACAAAAATTTGATTTTGGTTTCTTTTCATGGAGGAAACACAAACTGAAGTTTCAGTTAGGAGCTAAAGGATGACGGATAAATCTGATGATGTGGCTGCTGACTGATACTTTATACTCCTGTCAAAACATTGTTTTTCTCTTAAATTTATTTCTGTCAGGTTCAAAAAGTACTGAGAACAGGAAGCAAAAGTTTAAAGTTATCAGCTTTATTCAGTTGGGGTTTGTTTGAGCAGCTAAAACCACTGGGCCAATGTTAGCTAATAGCTCAAATTAGCAGCTAAAAGAGTTTTGTTCTGTTTATTTAATTTAAGCAGCTACAACAGCTAATATCTTAAGCTGGATGCTAAACTGTTCAGTCAAAAGTTAACTGAAAGGTTAGCAGCTAAAATTGCTCAGTTAAATGTTGGATAATAGGTTAGCAGCTCAAACTGTTTGTTTAAATGTTATCTAATACGTTAGCAGCTAAAACAGCTTGGTAAAATCTTAGCTAATAGGTTAACAGCTCAAACTGTTAAATGTTAGCTAATAGCTTAGTCTAGCAACTAAAACTGTTGAGTTTAGTTTGACATCTTTCTAAGTTTATTGTTAGTGAGCAGCTCAGCAGCTAACTTAGTTAAATTCAGGTTAGTTTATGACATTAAACAGACAACAAATCCAGTTGGCAGCTAAACTGTTTGCTTAAAAGTTAGCTAACAGGTCAGCAGCTAAAACAGTTTGATTAAATGTTAGCTAATTGTCTTGGATAAGTTAACTGCTTTCATTTAAAGTTAATGGTTTGTTGTGTTAGCTTCCAGTTCTGTTTTAGCCGCTAACAGTATCGTTCAGGTTAGCAGAAGGTTTTGATTACAGTTGGGCTCAGTTTAGCTGGCTAACAGTTTGTCTAAACAGCTGCTCAGGCCTTACAAGTAATAAAATATTAGTATTAATTTACACCTCAGAGTTGGTGGCTGCGCTTTAATCTCCTTTCTTTGCTGAGACGTTACATCACAGCTGAGAGGATGCTAGTATCCTTCATGTTTGGGCGGAGTTGGAGTGTGTAAATATGAGGGTGATATGGGTGGAGTGTAAAGAAAATACTGACGTGTTGACACTGAATCAACACTGAAGTAAAAGTACTGGTGTTAGAGATATACTTAAGTAAAAGTACAAGGTATTGTATTTTGTGTATTTTCCTGAACAACAAATTCTCTTAATGTTAATCAAAATACAAATTTTTTTAACCATAATTCGTATTTAGTTTACCCGTGCTTGAGCGGTATTCCCGCCTTTTTTTTAAACCAGGAAGTGAAACACAGGTCCTTGGGGTATAGCTGACCCTTTTTATGCCTGATTAAATCATGTTTTTGTTGATCAACAAAACTTTAAAGAGCAAATATTTTCATTAGACAATATATATTTTAAAACAAAGATGCACATTCTTACAGCCATGTTATCAGTTCTGCCCTACAAAAGGAGAAAGGCAGGAACTTTTCAGAGTGCAGAACTGAGAAAAATGACTGTAAGGTTTTCTTGTTGTTGAGCCAAAATAGTTGCAGGCAGATAATTGGATATGTGTCATATTTATGGTTTTATATCAGGTTATTGTTTCTACATATTAATCCTGACCTGCTGGGTTATACCAAAGCAAAAGGCAATAATGACAGAATAATGACAAATATAATCAAATCTTTTGACATTTTACTGTTATTATTTACATTATTGTTATTATCATTATTTATTATTATATTACGGCACGCGTGTGATGTTCAAAGTAACTTTTAAAATCAAATTACTTCAATGGTTTTGGGATGTTTCTGAGTATTTGAAGCTACTAATATTTATATCCTAATTAAAATTTGAAATATAAAAGGCAATATGCTGCAAACAGGTGGAGCGCTCCACCTGTTTTCACATGTTTTTCAACTAATGATCAATCTGGTAATAATTTTTCCACTAATCAATCAGTTGTTTGGTCAATAAAATATCAGAAAATGGTGAAACATTAATCCTGTCACAAGCTTGTCAATTGAAAAATAGGTCCAAACATGTGAAAACAGGTGCGCTCCACCTGTTTTCACGTTTGGACCTATTTTTCAACTTGTGATGAATCTGGCAATAGTTTTTCCAGTAATTGATCAGTTTTTAGGTCCGTAAAATGTCAGTTTTGCAGTGTGGTATTAGTAGTTTTTAAGTAAAAGATCTGAGTACTTCCTGCCCCAGTGGCCATATTTAAAGAGGAAGTGGTGCAGTGTGGAGATGAACTGGTCTCTGATCTGTGAACAGATGAACTGGTGCTGTGAGCAGATAGAAAGGAGGTGCTCGCCGCTGATCCGTCCCCGTTGATGCTTCATTGACGGCGAGCAGCGGAGCGCACAGAGATCAGCGGGCTTTTTAAAACAACAAAACCAAAGATCACACCAGGTTTAAGAAAATATTATTATGGCTTGTAATTGGCAGGACTGAACCGGGGGTGGGGGGGTGGTAGGCGAGTGGAGAGGTGGGGGGGTCGGCTGAAGACAAGGAAGGAAGTAAGGAAGGAGGAAGGACGGGGGGGCAAATTGAAACGACACCACTTTGCACTTTGACAATCGGATTTGGTGAGTTTGTTTAACCCGACAGGCCCTCACCGAGCCGCCTGCTTTTACACACTCATTAAAACGATTATTCACGACCCGTCGAGTGTTTTCTTGCTCGTTCACATGAACCCCCCCCCAACCCTCTCTTCAGCAGCACCAGCTACCCCTCCCAAAACACACACACACACACAGTCTTACTTTTCATGGTAAAGTCCCACTTTCTGCTTGTTACCACTGAACGCACCTCACAGACTTCACGCTGAAAAACATCAGAATAAGTTTTCATGTTTTATAAAACGTGTCTCCAAGCTGAAGAATCTACAGTGAAGATTCAGGATAAAAACATGCTGGAAATGATATTTTTTGTCATGTCAGGGTGAACTGTCCCTTTAAGGCTGTGTGCTTTGGTAAAAAAAGAAAAATTTAAAAAGTCATATTGAGATTATTTGACTCAAATTACACTTGTGATATGCGATACCTGGTGGGAATGATCATTTTTGCATTAAAATTTTCACTTTGACTGAAAAATAAAATCAAATCAGGATGACGTGACATTTTTGGGGGTTTGTACCAAACAAACATGTTTTGTTCCACCTGGAGAACCACACTGCAGTCTGGAGAACCACACTGCAGGACTGCAGTGCTTCATTATAATGCTGTTTTCTCTCACATGTGATTTCATTCTATAGTTCTGCAATTTAAATATTGCACTTGGCCATATTATGATTTTGATAATTTAGCGATTAGCTGTGCAGGCCTGATGTGAGCTGCAGAGTTTGGGAGATATCAGCTTTCTGTCCAGTTTTATGGAACTAGATGCTCCTTACCTGTGGAACAAACTTGTAAAGTAGATATTTAACATCTTGTTAAGATAATCTGCAGCTGTTGTTTTTATATTAGTTTGTTTCACTCAGTGGTTTGGTGGCTTTTCAGAGGAGCCTCAATTTCTTCTGCACATCAATATTAAACATGGAGGTGAGGCAGCAGGTCAATTTCAGGCTTACTGCGAAAAAAGTTTTACACTTACGACTACAGATAGATTATACTGTCCATTACATTTCATAGAAGCTATAACAATAACATACGACTACTGTTTCAGAATCAAAGAAAAGGCCAAATCAAAGCAAATAAAATAAAAGATCTGCAAAAATCACAAAATCATCAGAGGACACGGGCAAAGTTTTTCTGCTTCTCGTGCAGCACGAGCCTTCAAATTCACACATCCCAACAAAAACTATCCAGAACCGTTAATACTTAAATAAATAACTTGTGTTTTTAACTACAGAGAAATAAAGAGACGTTAAACTGGATGATGATGTTTTAGAATAAATCTAATTTCAGGGGAGCTCAGCTCCTCTCTGCTCCTCTCAGCTCCTCTCTGCTCCTCTCTGCTCCTCCTCTCAGCTCCTCTCAGCTTCTCTCAGCTCCTCTCTGCTCCTCTCTGCTCCTCTCTGCTCCTCTCAGCTTCTCTCTGCTCCTCTCTGCTCCTCTCAGCTCCTCTCTGCTCCTCTCAGCTCCTCTCTGCTCCTCTCTGCTCCTCTCAGCTCCTCTCAGCTCCTCTCTGCTCCTCTCTGCTCCTCTCTGCTCCTCTCAGCTCCTCTCTGCTCCTCCTCTCAGCTCCTCTCAGCTCCTCTCTGCTCCTCTCTGCTCCTCTCTGCTTCTCTCTGCTCCTCTCTGCTCCTCTCAGCTTCTCTCAGCTTCTCTCAGCTTCTCTCAGCTCCTCTCTGCTCCTCTCTGCTCCTCTCAGCTCCTCTCTGCTCCTCTCAGCTCCTCTCAGCTTCTCTCAGCTCCTCTCAGCTTCCTCTCAGCTTCTCTCTGCTCCTCTCAGCTTCTCTCAGCTCCTCTCTGCTCCTCTCAGCTCCTCTGTAATCCAAACTGTGCTTCTGCTTTTGTTTTTATGTGTTTTAAATGTAATTTCTGTAATGTTTTAACTGTTCATTGGTTTTTAACTTTTGTTTTATGAGCAGTTTTGATGTTCTTTTAATATTTTATTTGAATGTATTTCTGTGCTCATGTAAAACACATTTATTTGCCTTGTGTACATTAAAAAAACCCAACAGCATCATTTATTTCCAGAACACGACCTGGTTACTGAAGATAACCTGCAGACCTGGTGTGAGTAGTTTGATGCCCACCAGCTGTAACTCTGCAGAAGGAAGCATTGAGAACATTAATGTTGTCGTCCTGTCGTCAGCAGACTGAACGAGCTGCTGCAGTGACACAGATGATCTATGAAAGAAAGTGATTTCTGATTGTTGAGTTTTTCAGATGTATTTTTTGGCTCTTTGAGCAGCACAAGCTGAGTCTCATCTAGTTCCATTACACTGCAGAGAAGGCAGACAGTAGATATCTCCAAAACTCTCCGACTCACACCAAAATGATCTGGATGGATAAACAGCTCTACAGGTGAGAGGGAACATAATGTGAACTGTCCCTTTAATAACTCAGGATGAGGTTTGTGGTTATCACTGAAGTTTCCCTCTTCAACAGTAAAGGTGATGCATGAAGAACTTTCACTGAAGCAGAAATCTCACATTTCTGCCACCTGTCAAAACATGTTTTCATGTTGAGTAAAGAGACGCTCCTTCATCTTCTCTCACTCAGGTCCACGTAAAGTATTATGTCAGAAAAATGCTTTTGTTTGTCACTGCATTGATGAAAAATGGTCGAGCACGTAGACTCAACCAGAGACAGTTTGAGACAAACGATTTACTGTAACGCCGTTTTAGCCGTAATATATAAAGTGTAAATGTTGTAAACTATACAATAGGAGTGTTTAATACTTAATATCTTTTGCTTAAACAAAAGCATACATAAGCTTCAGTGAAAGTTTTTGGTTCCTCTTGCAGATTGAAGATGCTCTTAGGTTTTGTTCAGACTGACGACTCAAATCTGTTTTTTGTCACATCCACATTGTATCCAGATTGACTTTAGAAAGTCTGGACGGCAAAGAGGTAAAAACAAAACAAAACACAAAATGCTAATTTTTGCAAATCAGATCCAAGCCACGTTTGTAATTCCAATCTGATTTCTGCAGACGTGTCTCAATCCGGTCAAATCAGATTTGTGTGTCTTTTGTGTCATTTGCAGCGCGACTCAACAACAACTGCAAATCCAGACAGAACAAAAGTGCATCAGAGTGAACATCCAGAGTTTGTCTGGTGCGACGGTGGAGTTCTGCACCGAGACTTGACAGGCTGATTGTTTGGGAGGCGAGATGATGGATCTCCATTTCTGATGCTTCTGCGTTAGAAAGCTTCGTCACCAGCGTCACCTGGTCACTGATGCCAACATTGGTGATTGGTGATTGATATCTGGACACATAGACACACAAATCTGATTCTGATCAAATAACAGTGTGGACAGTCTGTCTTAAAGATCTGACCTGCTGATTCCACTGTGCACAGAACGTCTGCAGGTCCCACCAGCAGTGTTCGACCACCTGATTATGCTCAGATTGGCTCAGCAAGCTACGCAGTCAAATAGTTTCTTTTTTGTCTGTTTTTATGATCGCAAGTCTGCACAGGGTCTTTTATTTTGAAAACTGACTGGATTCTCTCCGGTGTTTCGGTGTCTGACTTCCTGCCTGCTACATCTGCTCTGTGCACTTTGACCCAGCATCTGTCAAAAATCCACTTGAGTGTATTTGAGGCGGAGTGAAGAGCTGCTTGTGGGATCCGCTGCAGTGCTTCTGGTGGAATCACAAACTAGAACACCTGCGATCATGATGGAATCGAGCTGTTCGTCTCCTCCAGCAGGTACGAGACTCATTCATCTGTGCATGTTTGTACAACCGATCGTAGGAAACAAGTTTCTTCAAAAAGTTTCTTATAATGGATTTTATAATGATCATGATCAGCAGCCTTTTTTAGATCTGAGTGAATAAACTGTCCTCCAACTATTCAGAAATGACGTTAAAATTAAATTACTTAGAAACTTACTTATTTAGAGATGCAATAATCAAAACCAGCACCAAAAGATACACTCACTGTATGTTAGGAAAATCTGCAGAGCTGCAACGATTAATCGATTATTAACTGAGTATTAAATTCATCTGCATTTATTTTGAAAAATCTGTCATTTGGGGTCATTTATTATTGAAAAAAATTCTCTGATTTCTTTCCTCCTCTCTGACAGTAAACTGAAGATCTTTGAGTTGTGGACAAAACGAGACATTTGAGGACGTCGTCTTCAAATTTGGGAAACATTTTTCACCATTTTTTGACGTTTAATGGACCAAACAACTAATTGATTAATCGAGAAAATAATCAACAGATTGACGGATGGTGAAAATAATGATTAGTTGCAGCCCTAAAAATGTGTAAAATGAGAGAGAATATAAGAGAAGACAGGAGAATCATATTTTTTGGACGAATACGCAGACAGATGTGACCCTGCTGTCAGGACACGAGGACACTGACCAGAAACATGAAGAAAGTTTATATCAACATGTGATATTTCAAATCTACATTAACACAAAGACTGAGCTCCTGCTGCTGTGTGTGTGTGTGTGTGTGTGTGTGTGCAGCAGTCAAACTGCTGCAGGAACTCCAGGCCTCATCTGGACCAATCAAATCCAGATTAGCTGTTTAAGGCAGAAAGAAACACGGAGCGGTCGACATTCCCGATCTTAATCGTCGTTGATCGACAGCCGGCCCGACGAGGCTGAAGAAAATAATGGAGACCTTACACACACACACACACACACACACACACACGCACACACACACACACAGCGACTCACTATACACTAATCCTAATTATTTTTTGGTATTTATATCCCGCTCTTTGGCCTCAAATCAGCTTTTTTTCCACTTTGAGGTCACATGGCAGCAGCAGCTTTAACTGACCACTACAACTGGTTTAACAGCAGAGAAACCAGTTCAAACTAAAGAACCAGTGTGTGTCTGTGGGTCAGAACTGTTCTCATGACCAGACACCTGTGATTCAATGAAACTTTATTGATCTCTGTGGGGAAAACAGAGCCGTTTGGAGCTGAAGAATAAAGTCTTTTTAACCGTGGACGGTGTGAACGCGACCACGGTGGTTTTTTCCTAATTTAACAAGCTAAAACACTGAGGAATCTGGGAAATTACTCTTTGAAAATGAAATTAAAAATCAGACATTTCTGGCGCTTCACAGGAGAAAAGAGTCAGGACGTTTGTTGTAGTTTTTATGTAGTAAACGTTTTGGATCTTTGTGGATAAAAATCGACGATGATACCTGCAACAGGACTCTGCTGCAGCGTTTATGTCAAGTTTAACGTCCTGCAATAGATTTTAGAGTTTTGAGCCCAACTTAAACTCTTTGAAATAAACTTTAATAAGTTTTTCTGACCTATAAACTTTAGTTGAGATGAACCACTTTTCTTCTTTAGATAAATTTGAATCTTCGAGGTGTTTCACACTGAGCTGTGAACCTGATCGATCATTATTTTGGTTCCACTTCAATGAATTTACTTTTGTCTCTAAAACTCAGAGATTTAAGTTTATCCAAAGAAGGAAAGTTTGTTGTCTACATTAGATAAAACTTTGTCAGAACTTAAGAATTTCAGTTGAGCTTAAAACTCTTTTAAGTTCGAGTTTTCTCAACTTTTTCATTTTTTACAATGTAGACCAACAATGATGAATTTTAACAAACGTCATACAGCCGCAGGTTGCAGACCTCTGCACTGGACACTATGCCGGCATAAATATCCCACAATGCAATGCGGTCGTGATGATGACAACAACAACATAACAGACAGACAGACGGCGACCAGGAGAGCTCTGGTGTAACATCAGTAATGCTTCAGTTTAAATGTAACGTTTCATTTTGTTCATTCTTTTTTATTTCAGCCTGTTTTTTTTTAATCAGTTGGCCTTCACAGGGGTTACCATGGTTACGCACAGAGGCTCTCAGGAAGTGACGCGCTGAACGGTGCATCTGTAAAGATACATACGACATTTATTTACACAAAAGTACGTTGAATGATAGCAAACATTTTGAGTGTGTGGTGCAATAAAATCATTTGTGTCTAATTATGATTTTTTTTTAATAAGTAACAAGGTAATAATCAAAATAACGTACAGGGAGCAGGTCATTATTGCCAAATAAACCCTTCATGCTTCACGTTTCTGTCAGTGAAATGTTCACCAAATGGGACTGAAAATGACAAACTATTGCGACTCAGTCTTTGGGAATCACTGCGTTAGACCACAATAATATTTTATAACATCAAATTATAACTGGAAACGTTTCACGTTACAAGATAAATGGTTTGTTGTTATAAGAAGAAAAGTTTCTTGCTGTAACGTGAGAAGTTTCTGTCATAATAATATAAAAAACATCTTCTTATAACAATAAACTTTTCACTATATAACATGATACTTTACTGTTTCTTTTTATTTTGGTGTCGCAAAAACACAAAAGAAAATAGAATATTAAAGAGGAATAAAATTTACGGTTTGTTATCGTGGAAAATTTGTCTGCAAAAAGATAAAACAAAGGATTTATTCTCTCGGCCACTTTAGGTCTTTTGGTGCAAATAAACAAATTCTTGTTTTGTTTTTTACTCTGTGATTATGAGTGTTCGGCAGTACTAATATTTGTCCACTATTAAGACGTCAAAATGGCTCCAACAAATAAAAATCTGTTCAAAGGCTGCAGGACAAACCAAATAAACATATTCTGGAGACGCAGGGAACCACGATTCAATATTTTCTTTTGATGAATCTTCTTTAGATAAACTTGAACTTGGAGAGTTTGTTCCTGCATTTATTCTAACAGATAAACTATCATCATTATCATAAAATTTATATCAAATACAGTTGTATCATGACAACATGAAGACCATGTGATATGACTGAAAGCTCCAGAACAGGTGCTAAAGTAAACCACTGTGTCTGAGGCTTTAAAGCACACAGAGCTTATCAATTAATTCATTAAATGTTAATTAGTGATGAAGACGTGCTGGAGGAAGCTGAAGCATCAGTGCCGTTGCCATGGTTACCTGCAGTTTAACATATTGTGCCACTTATTTAAAGCAGCGGTTAAACTGTTGACCTGAACGTACGTGTTTTTATTGTCGGGATGTCAAACACTGATGATGAATTACACGTCTATCTGATTTTATTAGTTTTATAAAATATCACAGAGACAAAAACATTTCTAAGATTTTTACACTTTTAAAAAATGTTATGAACTGTAATAAAGCCACTAAATGAAATGAGTTGATCTGATGTCAGATGATGATATTTGTTTGTGTTGTTATTGTTGGAGAAGGTGACGGTGAACGTGTGAAAGTCTAACTGCAGCAGAGGTGGAAGAATTACTCACATCTTTTACTTAAAGGTGCAATTTGCAAGAATTTTAGTTCACAATAATCAACAATGAACAAAAATTGTCAACAGAACCTGAAGAAAGAACAGTTTTGATATCATGTTAAATGTTGATGTGTCTCATTTCATGTACTTCTGTATTTACACTTCCTGTTTGAGAGCGTTCATATCGACATTTATGTCAAAACAAAGTGCACTGTGACAAAACGGCTGAACGCTGGACGCTTCTCGCCCTCAACCGTCACCATTTTGTCTTTATAGCTGAAGAGGCGGAGCTACCAAACATGTAAACATGGTGGAGGACACTGAATTATACAGATATAAGTCATGCATGTATTTTTATCAGTAAGCATCATGTTACAAGTCAGGCAGGATATAAAGGCCTGTTTTTTGTTTGTCTTTTCTCTCCTTCCTCCCCTCTTCTGTCTCCAGGTGACATCACCTGTGAAGACCTGGACAGGCTGCTCATTGGTCCTCTCAGCTCAGAGCTGGCCAATCAGGATTCAGTACAGTCCATAAGAAGAACTGAGAAGTTTTTTTGTATTTGTAAGAAGGTGTGTGTTGGAGGTGAGCTGAGGTCTGTAGCTCTACTTAGAAACACGAGGTTTATTTCTTGGTGCCTCCTTAGTTTTTGTTTTTGTTTTTCGACAAGATATTTAGTTCCTTTTGTTTGTGTTTTGTTTTGGAGATGGAAGCCAGTCAGACCTCGTTCTGTCATATTTTCTTTCTTTTACTTGGCACAACCCGACATTTTGAGAACCTTGTGTTTGTGAATATCAAGATATGATGTAAATTTTAAAAACATAATTTTGCAATATCTGCTCTGACTCCTTCAAATTCTTCGATTGTTGTGTTACAGTCTATCTTAACAAGGGTGTGTAAAACAGAAGCTGCCAATACAATATTTCTATGTTGATTTGGTGCCTGAATCAAATATAAATCAACATATTGGTGTTTTCAGCTGGTAGGAGGACGGACGACCAGTCATCAACAGAGGTTATGGCGCATTTTTAACCTCCTTAGAAACAACGGGCAAACAAAACCAGATAAAATTAAAATTAAAGGGATGTTTTTGTGAAGTTTTGGCGGGTGGCAGTAAAGCTCCGCCCTGCTTCAGTTTGTTTGGCGAGGACACAATGTTCGTCCTCGGTTTGAGACAGAAGTATCCTGTTGAAATGTGTCGTGTGTAGAGTTCACTGTGGAAGCATCAGACACAGCAGATGTCTTTGCATTGTGTTGCAGTGACCTTCTGAAGTTAGCATGCTAACCAGCTAGCCTCGGCCTGTCCCGTCTCGTAATAAGGAGACCAGGATGAAAGTTAGCTTTAGCTCCGTCTGGTACATGTATTGTGCATCGTCTCTACTGTTCAATAAACAATGAATAAATAGTTAAATACCACTTTGTACCTGTAGAGGTGAATGTGAGTCGCTGCAGCGTCCAGTCTGTCCTCAGTCCAACAACACCGAGGTGGTTTGGCTCCCGGCACTCCGGGGCTAACTCCGCCGTAAACTCCCACTCAGGCCTCAGGAAGTGAGCGCTGAAGTCCTCGGAGTCTGAGTCCTGGTCTCCGTCGCTGTAATTCACCTCAGTTCTGTATTCCCTGTTGTCAAACTGGCCTCTGCCGCTCTTGTTCCAGGTGTGTTCACGGAGAAGCTGCCGAGCACGGCTCTTTTGACCTCTCGTCCGACTCCCGTTATGGTGGCCCTTCTGCACGGCTCCTCGCTAGCGTCCCCTGCAGGTTCCCTCCATTCTGGGCCTGAAAACGTTCTCCTCCCGGCGGTCCACAGCTCCTGAGTGAGAGGAGTAAACACCAACTATGCCCTGCTGCGAGTTCCCCGTCCAGGAAGAGTCAGTTAACGGCAGCTACAGTTAGCAACAGTTAACGATTACTTTAGCTTCACCTTCTATATAATTTTTATTTAAGCAAGTCATTAAGAACAAATTATTCACGTATAATGTTCTGTCAATCAACCACTGTACTCCAGTGATTAATGCTGCATTCGAGATAACCTCAGAGGTCAGAATCTCCAACTTCTGACCTTAAAGTGTTCCAGATGTACGATGCCAGAAGTAAATAAAAAAACATGGCCGACCCTGACAAAGTGATGAAGTGTTCGCACAGTAAAACCTTCAGCTGTGCAGCCTCCTGCATTAATGGACGGATTTGCGCTGAATTCAGACTTTCAGTGCTGTTTCATTGTACTTTTTCTTGTTGGAAATTAGAAAATTCCAACCTTCGATGTTGTCTTGAACGCAGCATGAGTACTGTGTTTCTCAGATGGGGGTACTTTGGAGAACTGGAGGGCGTTTCTGAAAGTTTTTAATAATAATGTTAACTTAAAAAGTATTATTGCATTATTCCTAAAATAATTTCAATAACAAAATGTAGATGTAAGTTTGATTAAACCACATTTTATATTCAGTATTCTTATTTTTCAGTGCAATTGTTAACTGTTGCTTTCTTCCTCTGCGAGGTTTCACAGCAGCTGACAAACGCCGTCACGTTCACAGTGAGTGAGAAGTTTCTGCAGCGGTGACGCAGCTGAAAACACGGAGAAAGAAGTGAAAAAGAAAACGGAAACAGAGCCAACAAAATCCCGTCGGATGTAACGCTGCTTTCTACCTCGACAGGCGTCTTTTCTACTAAATATTTTGAGCTGGAAAAATATTTCAAAAGGAGAACGTCACTGAAAAAAGTTTGAGAACATTTAGTTTAACACTTTGTAAAGTTAGGGGAGTTTCAAGAAAGGGATTGAAGTGACTTTGAGTCTCTGAAAACACTTGATCCCACACTTCCCAGAATGCAATGTGACAGCGTCTTTAGACCAGTGGTCTCAAACCGACGTTACCTGAGGCAAAACATTTCAACTGTACACACCTGCCTCTGCCTCTGTACCTGCAGGAAACAACAAGAAACGCTCACATCAGGAGATTAATGTTAACTTATTTTAATTTTTTGAATCTTCACACAGACTCGTCTCTGCTCTCTTACCTCTGTGTTCTGTCGCCCCGAGATCAATAAAGTTTCATCAAACTTGTCTGTCGGTGCTGCAGGTCAACTTTTCTTCAGATTTATCTTCAGTTTGCTGATTGTTAAACTTGCAATTAAGAGTTTTGCGCTTCAATTTTTAAGCCCAGCAAGAAAATGTGATTATTATTATTAATACAAAATATAAAACCACAACTAATTACCACAAAAATCAGCCACATTTTAAGCTACTTGATACTTTTGGTCCATTGACAACATTAGTTACTTTTCAGATTGTGATTATTAAAACAAAATATAAATCTATAACTCTCTAATTACCACACAGGAAACATGAGACTGTTGCAGGGCTGCTCAAAGTGAGGCCTGCGGGCCGACGCTGGCTCGCCACCAGGTTTGATTTGGCCCACCAGACATTTCCAGACAAAAAAACCCTACGAGGTCTGTTTGTTATCTGTCGTTGTGAGCAGAGCTGCAACGATCAGTCGATTAGCTGAGTGAAAGAAAATAATGTTGCCAACTATTCTGATAATCTTTCAAACATTTTCTTCTTAAATGTGAGGATTTGCTGCTTTTCTTTGTACTTCTGACAGTAAGTGAAGAGTCTTTGGGTTTTGACCTGTTGGACAAAACGAGACATTTGAAGACGTCAGGTTGGACTCTGAGAAAAAAGTTTTTTTTTTTAATTTCTCACAATTTTTGGACATTTTATAAACTCAACAGTGGCCCTGTTGTTCACCATTAAAGCTACGTTTCCACCACAGGAACCAGAGTCTAAATTAAGGTCCAGCTACATTATTTCACCCCTCAAAAGAATTTTGGGGGGTGGGGCTTGCAGTGCTGAACATCTCTGATTGGTCAACTACTTCCAACATTTTATTTAAGTCACCTTCGCTGTTTTACGTGTCAGTGATGTAATGTTCCTGATCTTCAGTGGAAACACAGACAACAACGAGGCGAAGGAACCTTTTAGTTCCTTGAAAGATGGTTTCTGGGGACTAAAAGTTCTTGATAGTTTGAGTGAAAATGAGGCCTCATCTTCAGTTTTGGTTCTCCAGAGGGTAAAACGTTTGGGCCCCTTTGATCAAAGGGTTTCTGGGAGGATCTGGTGGTTCAAAGGGGCCCTCGGTTCTTTTGTTGCCCCGGGACCACAGAGCAGGTAGATCCAGCCCTGCTGCTCAGGACGACTTAAAACGATACTGGAGCCTGTTTAAAGTCCTTATTTGAGCTGAACGTTTTAAAATATTTTGAACTAATTTGTAAAACATCAAAAAAGGCTGTCACACACACACACACACACACACACACACACACAAGGAGTTTGAATATATTGTGTAAATAAAATATTCTGTTTATCAAGACGACTGACCAAATTTAAAAGTCAGAAATAAAACATTTTGTTTGTTTAGTAATTTTTTGTGTTGTTGTGACGTTGGCAGTGATGTCACATGTGATTTTTGTTTGATAAAACAAAAACTACAGACGCTCATTGTTGACTCTGACACTGAGATTATTTCTGGAAGTGATTTAAACTCCGAGATAAACTGATCTGAGTCATCTGCAGTCATGACTGTGCAGAGGAGAGTCCTGCTGACGTGTTTCGCCCTGGCTGTCGTCTCTCAGGCTGCCTTATGTTAAAGGTGAAAAGGAAAAACCTGCAGGCAGAACTCAGGGCTGAAAAAAGGCACTCACTGATATTTTTATTTATGCCAAAATATTCTCCTTAATAATAATTTTTTAAAAAAAAGGAGTGAAGAATTGAATGTAAACAATGAAAACAAGCAGAAACAAAACATCCGTCAGGATTTTAGTGCAGCGGCTCCCAACGGTTAGAATTTAGTCAATCGAGAACATTTAATCGATCAACTATCAAATAAAGATCTGAAATATAAACAGAGATTATTTTTATAAGAGCACATAAGTACATGTGCTTGATGTCTTTATATTATATATGATTCATAAGCTGTGAAAGGCTCTTATGTTGCTGCAGAAATAAAGATTTGATAGAGAAGGAAGAAAATCTGATGTTGTATTAAGGAAAGTAGTTACGATTTAAAACCCTAATGTTTTATTTGAATATTTTAGAGGTGTCATTGTACTGTGATGCACCTGAAAAACACAAAGAGCAAAGATTTATAATAAAATATGACATTTTGATCATTTAACTCAGAAACATTTAAACATTTAAATTTGGATCCATCTGACATTTTTTGTCTGTTTTACATTTTGTAGTTTGTTGCAGCAAAATAATTCAGTGTTTTTAATGAGAAATGTGTGACGATGCTGAAAAGTGAATAAACTATAATAATCAGCATCTTGTGACCGATCAGATTTGTCTTGTGACTCTTTGTGGGGTCCCGGTGCGCAGGTTGGGAACCACGAGGTCAGTGTATTAACGATACACGCGTAGTTTAAATTTGGAGAGCACAGTTGTCCTACATGAATAAATAAACATTTTTCCTTCATCATGTCCATTTTTTGGAAGCAGACCTGCGGTTCAGGCTCTTTTCTGACGGACACGGAGACTGTCGATGTCAAAAACTTCTCTGTTTTTCTTTTTCTGACGAGAATCTAACAGACAAGACGACATGAGACCAACAAACACCTGCGTCATGATCACAAACACGCAGAACTGCTGAAATATAAAAGATCACAAACCGGGATGTTGAGCTGTGATCTGGAAGCTTTTATTCGGTGACAGAGGAGCTCAGCGGGGTCAGTGTGAGACAGAAGATAAGTCGATTCGTTTCAGCTGTTTTCTGATTTAAAAAAGAGGATAAAACTAAAAAATAAACGAGAAATAAAAGAGAAGTGTGTCCACAGCAGCGGCGGGAGGAAACCAGCCCGCGGCTTCAGCGACCTGCGGCCTTTTTAAGATTCTACTGCAGGACAGAAGAAGAAGAAGAAGAAGAAGAAGACGAAGAAGAAGAAGAAGAAGAAGGCAGATAATTTTCTTTTCTTTCTGTTTGTGTGTAAAACACGAACAGCAGAGGACAGGAGACGCAGCTTCGTGAGGATTCAGTCGCGCGTAAAATAGAAAAAATAAAATAAGACTGAATTTAAACTGAGAGCCACGTGCTTCATGTTCACGTCACACACCTGCTCTCTGAGCACAGGTGTCACTGAGCGACATGTAGTCACGTGGTGCTCGAGTCATCACATCAGAGGGTTCAAAAAAAAACGAAGAAGAAGGGAAAGAAAAAAAGCCAAAACACCGTAAAATACACACACACACACACACACACACACACACACACACACACACCTTGATCAAACTGTGACTGATTTGGAGTTTTTATTTATTTCTCTGAATATTTTGTTTCTGATTTTTTTTTCTGTTATTGATTATTGATTCTGTTTCTTTTCTAAACAAAATCAAAACCAGTTCTTCTTTTTTTAATGATGTATATATTTTATAGGTTATTTTTTATATTTAATAATTTAGCTTATTTTTTAGATTGTTTTAACTTCTGTTCTCACAAATTAATATCTTGTTTTTTTTATTGTTTTCATGTTGTTGTTGTTTATCCTGATTTACTTTGTGTGATTTAATTAGTAGAAAATAAAACATTTAATCATTTTCATTGTGACAAACAGACACAAACATGGAAACTAAAACTGACCTCAGTGCATTAATACAAACATTCAATAAATAATCCTCCAATAACAACAATCAGCTGATATTTTTTCAATATTTGACTGATGAGACACATTTTGTTTTTTTCAGTTTAAAGTCTAAAATCATTCAAATCCTCTGATTTGACTTTTTTTTTTTGTCACGTTGTATTTCAGCTTTGTTCATGTTGTCGTCCTTCATGATGGTTTAAACTTTAAATAAAATCTTTATTTTATTTAAAAACAACCAGAATCAGTTTTATTGCCACGTTTTTATATATTTATACTATATTTTTATATACTTTACGATTTGTCTGGGTAATTTTGGTGCATAACAATAAACACTGTTAGTAGAAAAAGAAAAAAAACAAAATTATCAATAGAATATTTTAAAAATATATTGAATATATGTAGCTTAAGTTAATTTGTAGAGTTTGTGCAGCTTCAGGGGATGTGCAGCAGGAATATTTGATTATTAATGAACTCATTTTCAGAGTGTAAGTTTGTGCTGAACTCTGTGGTCACATGATCAGTCCTGCTTCACCTGATCAAACAGGTTCTACATGAAAAATGACCACACACATTAACAAAATAGCTGCCATTTAATAATCAATAATTGATTAATCAGCTACTGGTTTCAGTTGTACTTGTTTAAACTGTTGTGTTATTTATTTTTTAACAAAACATAATTTCTTATAAATCTGTGAATGTTAAAACTCTTTTGTTCTGTGTAAGAATTAATTTGTAAATTAAAGTTATCAGATAAATGTAGTGAAGTTAACAGAACAACGTTTCCTCTGAGGTGTGATGGAGGACAAGTAGCATAAAAAGACATAAGTAAAGTACTTCAGATTTTCATTTTCTTTCACTGTTTGTGTCACTGATGATTGTTCGAACTAAAACAATAAAGCAGTTAATGATATTTTGTCACAATAGCAGGTATAAATGAGTCAGATCTATCCAGAATAATATAAAATTAAGGCTGTGACTAATTATTTTAATTTAATTTAATCAAGTGATTATTTTCTCAGTTAATCAATCAGTTGTTTGGTTCATAAAATGTCACAAAACAGTGAAAGATGTTGATCAAAGCTCAAGATGTCGTCCTCAAATGTCTGATTTTGTCCATAATTCAAAGATATTCAGTTCAGTGTCTGAGAGGAGTAAAGAAACCAGAAAATATTCACATTTAAGAAGCTGAAATCAGAGAATTTTTACTTTTTTTAATATAATAAATGACTAAAAAAAAAAAAATCAATTATCAAAATAGTTGGCAATTAATTTAGTAGTTCACGACTACTTAATTAATCATTGGAGCTCTAATAAAAATTAACAATAATTGACAAACGGTGAAAATGTGGGTCTCGATAACAAACTGTATCCTGTAAATTAAATACATTTAATGCATCATAATTCATTTAAGAAATGAAACCCTGGAATTTAAAATATATACTAAAGAAATATGGCTGAAGTGACAGAAAAATATTCACCAATAATTCTCCAAACTGATTATTTAAGTTATTAAACAAAGACGCAGACAAACGTCTCTGTTTTATGTCAGTAAACTGAATCATTTAATGAAACAGGACATTTGTTCATTTACTCTTCTGATCAACATTTTTCTGTATTTTATGACATTTTATGGAGCAAACATTTAACCAATTCATTTAAAAAATCAATAAACAAACAAATGAATCGTGACAATAATCACTGGCTGCAGCCTTATTTTGAATTATAATAAATTCATTATTGCTGCTGAGATGTAAAGACTCAACAGTCTAAATAATTTATAATGAAATAATAAAAATTGATTTTATATCTAAATCATGATTCTGTGTTATTACTGACGGGTGGAAGCTGTTCCAGGAAGTAGTCTGGTCCGATCTCGGCCCTGAACTGAAACAGACCTGCAGAGCTGTGACCCGGTTCAGTCAGCTGACCTTTGACCCAGAAGATTTAACCCTCCGACAGCCAATCGCTGCAGCCGCCTGAAGCTGAAGCAGTCGGACCAACAGAAGGGGAATTAAGACCAGTAAACAGCCAGTTAACAGCCAGCACACCGGCCAATATGCAGTCAGTAAACCAGTCACACGGTCAGTTTCACATTTCAGAATCAACTCGTCTTCTTTTGTGTTCAGTTCGTCACGATTTGACACATTTCTGTTCGATTCTCTGCAGTTAAATAACAAGAACTTAACAACCAAACTGATTTTTTTTTTTTTTAAATACGGTTTGTTTTCATCGTGGTTTTAGTTTAAAATAAAATAAATGTCCACACTGTCCACTATCTGATGAAAAAAAGGGTAACTTTGGTGTAAATAACAACCAGATTCCCAAAAACCAGCCTGTAAACCAAACTGCACTCAAAAACGGTTTGATTTTTTCCCCTTCAGATTTCTCTTCAGCGTTCTGGAAGTTTAGGAAAGTCACAAGAAACTTTTTAAACTGTTTCCATCTTGTATTTTGGGAACAAGCATGGACGGAGAAGACAAACGTCTCATCATGTCCCAGGAGCGAGACTGATTTTTAAGTGTTTTTCTGTAGTTTTGCATCTCTCTGCTTATTTTGTTCCTCTTTTCGCTTGTTTTGATCCTTTTTTGTTGTAATATATTTTGCGGTTGTAGTCCTGAAAGGCCCCGGTCCATCTGGGCTCCTGCCTGTGTCCCCTCAGTGATCCGTCCACGGGTCCAACTAACGTACGACAGCATCTAACTTAAACTCAGGTTTTATCTCCTGTTAGTTTAAAAGAATGATTTAACATCACGAATTTACAAAAATTGGGAACTCAAAGCTGAGGAGCAAAGATGGAGAAACAGCACTTGATCCTACATTTCCCATAATGCACCTGCACAGAGCCTTCCTGCCTGATGAGCAGCCTCTCTGAGACACAGAAGACATTAAACACCACGCTCATACGTAAGACTAGAGGTTCTTTAACCCGTCACTTAATCCGTTTAGTTTCCAAATGCGCCAAAACAGGCCAACAGATAAAACAGTCATTCAACAAGTCAACAAA
>JAJHUR010117961.1:3582-22827 GCA_027495735.1 Lutjanus campechanus | reverse complement strand
TAGAATTTTTGTTGCTAAGAAGTCTTGGAAGTGCTTGAATTAAAAAAAAAAATCAGTAAATGCTCCTAATATTTAGGAAAAATACCACAAGTCCTAAGAAAGCAACTGTCAAATCACAGTAATGTTTGGAAAATTAAGTGTGCGATGCAATGACTTAAACCTTCACCTCAGTAACGTGTTCTTTCCCTTCGTCTCTCTGTGCCAGGATGCAGCACTGGGGGTTGAACACGTACCTGTACGGCCCGAAAGATGACCTGAAACACAGACTGTTGTGGAGAGAAGTGTATTCTCCTGAAGAGGAGGGTAAGAACAGAAGATTATTCACTTAAAGGGATCAAACTGATTGTATGTCTGTTTACGGTTGTTTGGGAATGCTTTTATATACAGTATGTGGAAAAAAAAGTTTTATGAATCCTTTTGTGGTTCAAAGAGAGGTCTGATAAATTACATGTGACATCACTGTAAATGTATGAATTAATATGTTGATTGATGAATTTTTGGGGGGTACACGCTGAGCATTTGGTCCAATATTCATATGCCGGAGGGGAGGGGGTGTTATATTACAGTAGAAAGAAGTGAGCTTACCAGACCTCTTCAGCCCCGTCCTCATCTCTGCTTGAAACTATATTAGCTACTGCTACTACTGTACCATAAAAGACCTGAATCTGCAACTGAACTGTCTGCAGTCGTGTGGAATTATGGGTAATGTAGTCAAGTGTTGAAGAAAAAATCCTGAAAAGAGCTGATAGTTTTTTTTTCTCCTGCTGCATTGATGCTTCTTTTCAAACTGTCCATCAGGGGTCCGACAATGTTATATCAGTAGCCTCCATCCATCCATCTTCAACCGCTTATCCGAAATCAGGTCGTGGAGGTAACAGTTCCAGCTGGGGATAACACCTCCCTAGGGAGACGACCGGGTGGCATCCTCACAAGATGCCCAAACCACCTCAACTGGCTCCTTTCTAGCCTCTTATGGCTAAATTCCACCAGGCGCAGCTGCGATGCGTTATAACCGCACTACGTCAGCTGGAGCTGATCGCAGTCATCCTACCTAACGCTTGTTATTCACCAGCAGCGCCTCGCCGCATCCCAGAAGCAGCTTTCCGCTTTTTTGACGGACGCCGCGTCAGTTAGCACAGAGCAGATTGAACGGGGAGGAAGTCAGTCACAGAAAAGGCGGGGAGAATCCAGTTATTTTTCAAAATAAAAGACCCCATGCAGACTCACGATCATAAAGAGCGACAGAAAAAAAACAATCTAACCATGTAGCCTGCTTATCCGTGGTAGAAGCACAAAGAGCAAGGAAAGAAGACCTAATAAACAAAATCTAAGCAAATAAACATAATCAGACAGGCAAAACTCTGCTCCACTGCTGAAATTTTCTGAAATCCTGCTGGTGGGTGCTGCAGCCGTACGGAGGACGGATCAGAACCGTGATGCAGACGTACTGTGCTTGGAGGAATCAACCGGTTAAGTTTGTATGATTTAAGGCTCATTGCACCCCAAAGACTTGAACTGTGTGCTACGGTTATCAGAAGTATCAATGCTTTTACAATACCATGTGTTTAAAACAATACAATATATGTCGATTATAGTATAGAAAGTACAGAAGCTATATAACAAATATCATCAAGTGCTGGATCAAGACCTCAGTTCAGTTCAGTCTTTATCGCCCTGCCTGGAACTTGGCTTGCAGCAGAACCAGACAGTGTACAGTGACCAGACCTGAACTTTCATTCAGGGACAATATTCACTGTCCCAAATATGACATTGTCCCTTTGGCATTACTGGTACATTTATTTTTCATTACCATCCCAAAGGCATGAACAGTTTTTATGTTGCCCATTATATAATTTTTATTGTGCCCTTGAAGACTGTGTGGTCATTCAGAGCCGAGCTGAATTCTTGTCGAGATGCATAAAAAATAAAATGTGATAGAAAGAGTAATTTAATATTTTTTTTGAAAATGCTGGCCGGTGTGTCTCATTTTAAAATTTCACATTTCTCCTCACCTTTCCTGCCCTTCCCGTCTCCCCTCAGGTCAGTTGCGTACCCTGATCGCGGAGGCCCAGTCGAGGGGCCTGAGGTTTGTTTACGCCCTCTCGCCTGGTCAGGACATCGTCTTCTCTTCTTCCTGTGACCTGACACTCCTCAAACGCAAGCTGAGACAGGTATGAGACACAATAAGATAATAAATAATACAGGCATGTGAATTTTTTACAATTTGAGTCTGTGCTTCTTTTGCAGCAGCAGCTACTTGCACCAGCCAAAGTGGCTATTTGCACCCAGAGTGGAACGGCTAATGTGGCTATTTCCTCCTAGCATGTCAGAGACAAGCACCCATGCCCTAAAACAGAAGAAAAATGTAAATAATAAGTCAAATTAGGTTAGCACTGACACCTAAGACTCAGTTCCAAGTTTCCCAGGATGGGGATTAAACCCAGGGCTGTGAATAGCTAAATAGCTGCCCTGTGGCTATTCTCACCCGGGTGCAAATAGACCCTCTGTTCTTTTCGTCTCTCATGCACAACCTCCCCTCTCTCCAGGTATCAGACCTGGGCTGCCAGGCATTTGCCATTCTGTTTGATGACATCGATCACTCCATGTGTCAGGCCGACAGCGAGGCCTTCTCCTCATTCGCCCACGCTCAGGTGACTGTAACCAATGAGATCTACCGGTTCTTGGGGGAACCGCCCGTCTTCCTGTTCTGCCCCACAGGTGCGTCGCGCTGAACTGTGGTGTCTGTGTTCTACAGAACGTCGTAAAATTTGACAAATGTGCAGTGTTTACCGCCCATCCGTGAAGCCTGATGATGAAGTATAGCTCTGTTTGTCTCTCCCTGTAGAGTACTGTGGTTCTCTGTGTTCTCCCAGTGTATCAAAATCCCCGTACCTGCAGACTGTTGGAGAGGACCTGCTGCCAAACATAACAGTAGTATGGACAGGTGAGACGCACACATGTCTGCACAAACATGAAATATTTCACTGATGAAATAACTGACTTAATTAATTATATTTGATAATGTGATCTTCTTTACCACACCGTATAATGTGACTGTGTTTCTGCAGAGATAAACAACAGTATTTAAGTACAGTTTCTTGTTTTTTTAGCCTCATTAGTTGACCTGCTTAATAATAGCACACACACACACACACACACACACACACACACATGCTGGCAAAACACAGCTCATGCAAATAAGTGCAGGCAAAAGTCCACACACAACCTCCTCCAAAGACAATGTAGGTGTTAAGTCGCCCACGTGCATATGGAAGTACAATAGAAACACACACACATATACACACAATAACGCCTTCTCTCATCTAGCTCAGTTTCTGAACTTTATTTTTCTGCAGCACGGTTAAAAAATTTTTTATCAGTAATGTTATATTATGAGCTACAGCTTTAATGCTTAGGGTCAGTCGTCGACCACTGAGCCCTCCACCGTCGTAACGTCGTGATTTAAAAGCCGTCTGTGTCTGAGGTTGTGTGTCCCCTCAGAGTTTCCGTAAGGCAGGGGTTGTTTGATTTGTGGGAGAAAATAAAAAGCTGTCGCTGCCACCCAGTTAGGTGAACCCAAGCTGCCTGGTTATATTGTTGGCAGAAGAAGAAGGAAAGTTGTTTACCTGTCGAGCACTTTTCCAGCAATAAGCACAGCACTTTCTACTGTCAGAAAAAATAATGAAACATGCATAAAAATACAAACATACATGTTTACATTCCCGTAGTACATACATATACGCATATACACATGGTGTTTGTTTTGACTCATAAAATGTGTCAGAATTAACTGTTATGTTGCAAATGGCAGCTTGCATGTTGCAAATTCAGTGAAGAAATTTGGTTCTCTGCCATGCAAACTTTTGAACTACTCTAGCATTGTTTTCTTTGGACTGAACATTAGTGTAGTGTGTAGTTTACTGTTTCTTTCTGTGGTTCCATAGGATCTAAAACCTTTCTGTGATGGACTGTCTGCTTTCCAACTTTCTGAGAAATTCACTGTAGAAAATTCGCGGAGACAGTAACATAGAACCTGGTTGTGGTTTTTGATATTTCCACGTGTGATGGAGCACAGGCAACAGGCCTTTGTTTGAATTAGGAGAACAGAAACACTTCCGGGAGGCCTGTCCGAGCAAAACAGTGACAGCTCAGCATGCAAAATCTGCAACCAAGCTATTAAAAATGTACCCGTGGTGGCTGTGTCATGAACATCAGAGCGTCTTGTTACCTGATCCAGTCATTCAGGGGAAACATTTTTCTCCTGGATCAGCCAGTTTATTATGTTATGCAAGAGTTGGCTCTCAGGATGTGATTAACTGATAGTTACTTGATATCAGCATCAATCTTACTTCTTACTTACTTTCTTGTGTAAGAGAATCAAACTTAGAGGGGCAATTCCAAGGTTCCAAGGTTTTCCAAACCTTTAGGATTCCCTTTGTCAATCTTTTCCCTTCTCTCTCCACAGGCAGTAAGGTCATTTCCAGGAAACTGTCCGTAGACTGCCTGGCCGAGGTGGAGTCTGTCCTCCAGCGCCCTCCGCTCATCTGGGACAACCTGCACGCTAATGACTACGACTCCAGACGCCTCTTCCTGGGGCCTTTTAAGGGCAGAGAGCCTCAGCTGAGGAGCCACCTGAGAGGCCTGTTACTCAACCCCAACTGCGAGTTTGAAGCCAACTACATCCCTCTGCACACGCTGGGGAGCTGGTACAGAGCTGGAAAAGAGGAGAGGAAAGGTGAGGGGATGGAGATGGGTGGAGGTGGAAGGAAGGATTAATGAGCAGCTGGAAGAAGGAAGACGTAGCATTGATGAGACGGGAGATGTCCCGAGTTAATAAACTAATATTGGCTCTGCCAGACCAGAGCCATGTACAGTTAGTCCCATTGCTTCCTGAAGAAATGTTTAATAGGCCAGTGTTGCTTGGCAACTAACACAATTTTAACCACCAGGCAGAAATGTTGTCTGATATTTCTTAAAAATCAATTAACTCGGAGGAATGAAAGCTCCATCTGTTGTCCTGGACAAATTTATTCAACAGACTTTCGGCTATAGACAAACAAGTGATTTTGGTCCCTATGGACGACCACTTGTTAGAAAATTCTGTACAACAATCATCAAGGGTCCAGAATCTTTTGATTGACAAACCTTAAGGAGCACATAGTGGGCACTCAAAGTCAAAGGGTACTCAGGTGTTATGAGCCCCTGCTTACATGCACAAAGACCTTCAACAACACTGAGGTATCTTGTAGACGTCACCGAGATGTCACCTTATCAGAGCCGATAACAACAAAAGTGTGCCACTTAACACCACACGTGTCCGGCCAAAGTAACTACATACAAAGCGACAAACACAAAGCTCTCTTTACTCACAAACCAACAAACAGCAAAAAGAAGTTAGGCAACAAAAGGGCTTAACACCATGGGTAGCACACAAATACGTTCCCTTAAACTCAGAGAAATACTAGTCCTTAAATAGGAAGGAAGGATGGACCAAAGTGCTGCAAAACCCTGAGCTGCCAAGTTGCTCAAAACAACAGCTAAAGCCAGCTACTGGCTCTCCTGACAACACGAGAGAGTGAAACAAAGCCATTTTGCAGACACGTTTTAACAGGGAACCCCAGTCCTTACCTATTAGAAACAAATGCCTAACAGTCTTTTGTAAGGCGAGCCAGGCTCTGGGCGACTGTGAATGCTGAGCTTCATGAACCACTGGCCTAGAACAAAGACCAGAGGTCCTGAAAAGCGTACCCCCACCAGAGATTTACCTCGAAACAAAAAAGGGCAAAATAATCAAGTGGTGAGCCGGTGGATGAACTGAGTTGCTTCACTTGGTTCACTCAGATAACCTGTCCCACTGTGCAACAAACAAAAGGGAGGGACAGACTACTTTCCTACACGGCACACTAGAAAACTGTAGGCTGCCAAAACCAAGGAAAATGACCAAAAATCTGTGATTGGATGTCCGACCGCATCCCGGACGATCCACATATGTTATGACCCCAAGAGAAGCAACATGAGGGATGAAAGCAAAGTTGGTTAATTTTATGTTTATTAAGTAAATAAAAGAAAACAATACCACCACTAACAACATATATTAGAAACAGATAGGATTACAGCTCCCCAAAAGTAAAGCCAAAGCATCTCAGTCGCCCCCTGGTGGTTGGCTGCAGTAAAAGTCGCAACATGCACACGTCAAATAAATTTTTCTCAATGATGGTTTCCGTCATTTTCAGTAGTTCATGATTTTATGCCGTGATTGACAGCTGAGCTCTCCTTGCGATTGAGTCATGCGATTGATAATGCGGCTCCATCACCGGTCGTTACCACAGAGACTCTTGCTCCAAATGATTTCACCAGCGCAAGATGGCAGCGCTCATATCCGGGATAGTTTGGCTTCGGTTTTGTTCAGTGGGAGGAAGTGGAGACGCGTCGTCCGTCTTTATTTACCGTCCCTGGGTGCCACCGATTGGACAGGAGCCTCCTGAAACAAAGAACAGAAGCCAGTTACGCAAAAACAACACTGGTCAGAGTAAAAATATTTCCCTAACACAGTTAATTTAACAGTTTCATCTACTCTCACTGCAAAGTGGATTCATTGAGTCTGTTCAGCACAAAGTGGTCTTGTATTTGAAGTATTCTGTAAGACTCTGTGTGGAGCTGTAATAGCCATTCTTTCCCCCTTAATTTGACATTTGGTTCACATTTATTGTATTAAATTTACTGTGACAGTAAAATACATGAGAATACCACCAGAGAAAGAGAGCGGAGACAAGGGAGTTGGATGTAAAAATGAATGCGAGAGAACCGCTGTAGCGTGTGATGTTGTTCTGAAGCCCGAGCGGGTTTGGTTGGGGGGGTGGGGGGGTGGAGAGGTGGCAGCAGAGGGATAATTGTGTGGTGTGATGTAGGAAGAAATGAGAAGAGAGGAAGGTCCCTCTGTGGAGGAGAAACACGGCGGAGGGCTGGAGGAGAAACGGGCTTTAGGGGAGGGGATGGGAAAAGAGATGAAGGGCAGGCTGATGCCTGTGATGTGGATGGAAATGGACGAGGAATTTTAATGATAGCGTGAGACGGAGGGAGATGTGGGGGTGTAGTAAATGAAGGAACCACTGGATCGAGTCTTTTTGTATGAGAAGGATCTAACTTTATGATTACTAATTTATTGATAGCATATTGATAATGTGATATGACACCAGATATTGTCTTAGATATTAGATATCATGATACAGCGTAAGTGTAGTTTTTTGTTTTAAAGGCTGCATTACAGGATTAAACGGGATTACATCTAACAGGATTATATAAGTAGGATACAAAAAATGTAACTGTTTTCCATTACAGTTACAAAAAAATAATCAATTACAGTTGCATTTAGTAAAAACAGGGATCTTTAGCAGGATTGCAATTTGAAAATACATACAGTCTCATTCCTGAAAAGCAAAGTATTCAACAACTTGCGAACAAGACTCAACAAACAACTATCTTATCAACTAACAAACATTTAAGCAAAAAAGAGAGAAGATGGGAGTTTCTCAAATTTGGGGGATATTTAGAGACACTGGGAACACATATCTTTGTTGAAAAACCCATGAAAAAGAGTATTTTGCGTAATATGTGACCTTTAACTTTTGTGCAAATGTGCAAATCGGTTTTCAGTGTCAGCAGCAGAACTCAGAACATTATGATCAACACAAGAACACGCTTCGGGTCTAATTAAGTCTTTTTTTCTTTTGTGAGAAATTCCCTCATCTCTACAGGACTACCAAAATCTTTTGTTCAGCCTCAGCAGACGCTCGATCTGAAAGTTCTTTGAATCAAGGCGTGCAATTTTGCTTCTAAAAATGACTCATGCGGTGCGAAAAAGCCTCTCACAGGCAGCTGACAGATTCATCAGACCAGAGGTTTTCAAAGTGGGAGGTGAGCCTCCAAACAGTTTCAGGGGAGGCACCGTGGATGGAAATGAAAAAAATATGACATTAGTTATCAAAAGGGGATCCAGGAAATGAGTGAAATTAAACAAGTAAACTAAGGGAGGGCCCTTTTTTTCCGAGACTTTGAAAACCCCTGAAGTAGACACCTTTTCTGTGACAGATTTTTGTTAAAGTCCGTCTTGTCTGTTTCACCTGGTATATCTCGTCTCACTAAAAAACAAACAAACCAACAAACAAAAAAAGACGCACTGCAAAACAGACTTTGTCGACGTAGTTTGCATTTCTGGGCTATTTTTGTTTTTTGGTGCTGTGTGTGTTTTTTTTTTTATTCCCATAGATCGTTTTTCACACATGACATAGTGTTGCAGGATTTCCAGCATAAGTGCAGTCGGGCATGTTGGCAAAAAAGTAATTTAAAGCAAGAATTGCAATGTCACGTTTTATACTCTTAGAAATACAAGCAGCTACTAGAACCACGAAGAGCTCTTTGGTTTGTCCTCATTAGAGAACCCTCTTTGGTTCCTGGTAGAAGCTTCTATAAAGGTTCTAGAGAGTTTGACGTAAAAACCAACATAAAGAGTTATACATAGAACCATCACTGAAAGGTTTCACCCAGAACTCCCTATGAGGGGTTCTACAGAGGTCCCTTCTATCGGTTAATGTTCCACCCAGAACCCCTGATGATAGGCCTTTTCCACCAACATGGAACTGGCCCTATTCTGGTTCCCTCACCTAATTCTGAATCTTCCTGAGTAATTTTAACCAAAAATAAACTGGTTTGGAACCACGAAAGTTGCTTCCCAGCTGGAACCAAAAAGAAATCAGGTTTTCCTTGGGAACCAAAGTGGGTGTTTTATATTCTACAGATCACAATGGTTCCACTGAAAACTGGTGGAAACACAGGCTGGTTCACTAGATAGCACTAAGGTTCCAAGAATCTTCAGCGGAACCGGTTCTAGGACCAGAGCTAATTTGGTGGAAAGGGGCCGAAAGACTTTTTATCCAGAACCTTTCCATCTTCTAAGGGTGATACCAAGAACCCACCTGGAGAACCCTTTTATATTCCAAAAGTTTTAGCTTGCACCCACCCCAGGGGATCTACCAAGAACCTTTCTATAATATGGCAGAAACCCTGATGAACCCTTCCAACCCTTCCAAAAGGGGTTCTTAATTGAGCCCTTTGTCTTACAAAGAACCCACAAAGAACCTCCTCTTCAAAACACTTATTTCTAAACTGTAGTGTTAGTCCTTCAGAAACAAAAAAAAAGATATATTTTCAGTTCAGTTTATCCACTGACAGTAGCTCCAACAGACCAGAAAACACAAGACAGATTGTGTTATGAGAAAAGTGTGTGTCGTCTTTCCTAGTTGTGCATAAAAAGGAGGAGATATGTGCGATGTGTGTGTGTGGGTAGGTTTGTCCACAACAACAGGTCCAACTGGAATGCAATGAACATCACAGACTGATTATGTAAAGGAATTTCATAGTGGTTTTCTGCACCGTTTACTGTATGAATATGAATAACGTCGTCGGCTCATATATAATAACACAATGTTTTGTTTGCTCTAGATGAGGAGTGTGAATACTGTCCTGATAGAGCTCTGTCTGCTGCACTACATGACTGGATGGAGGAACTCAACCAACCACTACAAGCAGGTAAAACATTACGACGCGGTGCTGTCTGTGCAGCATGTTCACACAGCTACCATCTTCCTCTGACATCACACTCCAGGTCGGAAGCTCAAACGTCGTCGTAAAAATCGAGAGGGAAATCGGACCACATTTCAAGCTAAAACAACTTATTCTAAACCCAATTAGTTACTTTCAGACAACAGCTAATGTTAACATTCTAACTTCCTAGCTAACGTTTAGCACAGACTGCTAAAGTGCTAATAACTTTTGTATTTGATACAATATGTATGAAACATTACACAAAAATATGTGTTCCAGAGAGCAGAATCTCACTAGAACATTTCTGAAGTTGCGTGAAGAGACAGTGAGATAGTTAACGTTAGCACTAGCATACGTTACTGGCTTGATTACTTCTGGACTTAGCGTTAAATAAATGTGCATGGATATTTCAGAATTAATTTACATCTTCCCATCTGTATCTGGTAACACTCTCAAATACTAACGTTAGCTAGGAAGTGGCTGATGCTAACATTAGCTACAATAGCTAATAGGTTATCTATTGTGTTATTTTAGCTTGAAATATGGCCCCGTGTGCTCCTGATTTTCACTATTCGTTGTCTTGCAGTTGCTGACCAACACAGACATGATGAACAATTTGTCAGATTCTCTATACTTATAAGAACAAAACAAAATGACATTGAGCTTCCCATTGTGAGCGTGATGGATATGGCTGCCGTGTGAATGATGAATTAGACTGGACTCAAACATTTTCATGACCTTGGAGTGGATGATTTAAATGAATTAATACCTTAACTGCCTTATTTTAGTTCACAAATTGACATTTTGAAGGTTGTCCAACAAAAAATTTATTGATTTTGTACTTAAAAGCTGTTATTTTTAATGATCACAGGTCGACAGAGCTCACGAGCAGACCAACGTGCCTCTGCTCCAGCAACTCGCTGCAAAACTCCTGACAGGTCCGACTGCCCCTCCACCCTGAGAGGGACCTCTGCTGTGGCCAAACTCCCCGTTTTCCCCCTGAACTCCAGCTCACCCCCGTCGTCTCCCCCGACTAAGGCCAAGGGGGAGAGGGAGGGACGAGAAGGGGAGAAGAAGAGGTCAAACCAGCCTGGTCAGCCCAGTCAAAAACCTCCAGGATCCAAGCCTGGAGCACCTTCAGGGGGAGGCAGGGGTCAGAAGGCCCAGGGTCGGGGACTCTCATCCGGCGGGAAGGGCTTACTCAGTGAGTCCCAGGTGCGGCTGCTGGTTGGGCTTCATTATCTGCCGCACGAGCACGGCCCGTCTGCCCAGAAACTGCTGCAGGACCTGACCTGGCTGAAAACAAACTGCCACCTGGTCAGCACGAACAACAAGAAGGCACCGCCTCAGAAGGTCGGAGTGTGTTACGTGTTGATTTTTTGTGTGCGTGATTGATGGATGCAAGTGATGAGACGAACATGACTTTTTATACGTATTGCGTTTGTCATCAGATTGATGAGTGGCGAGGTCGGGCCTCCAGGTTCCTGTCTCTGTGTGAAGACATCGCTCAGCTCCACTGCAGCGTGGTGGGCGGGGCCAACAGGGCTGTGCTCTATGACCTTTACCCATATGTATGGGACCTGAGGAACATGGCGCTGGTGGCAAAAGCATTCATATGCTGGCTGGGTGAGTATACAGAAGGATGAAAGAAGGAAACTATGGGAATACTGTACTAATGCTATTGTACTACTAATACGAGGATGTACGCTTCAGTGCTCTGCCATACTACAGTAACACATAGCCTATAGTATAGTAGTATAGCATAGCAAAGATTAGTATAGTATAGTATAGTATACTAGACTATACTGTAGTATTGTCTCGTATAGTATAGCATTGCATAGTTTTGTATTCTATATTGTAGTATGGTATAGATAGCATTGTATAGCATATCTTTGTATACTATATTGTGCTATAGTATTGTATAGTGTAGCGTAGTATAGTGTAACATAGCATAGTATGGCATAGCACATCTTTGTATACTGTATTGTACTGTATTGCAGTATAGCATAGCGTAGTATAGCATCACATAGCTTTGTATACTAAATTGTACCATTGCATTGTATAGCAAAGCAGAGGATAGCATAGCATATCTTTGTATGTTATATTGCACTATATTATAGTATAGTGTAGTGTAAGATAGCTTAGTATAGCATAGCAGAGCTTTGTATAATATATTGTACTATAGTATAGTATAGCATAGCATAGCTTTGTGTACTATACGGCAGTATAGCATAGCATAGCATAAATTAATATAGTTTAATATAGTATAGTATGCTATAATATACAGTATTTGTATGCAATGCTGTACTATGCTCTTCTAGTCTTCGTTTACTGTTCCTTACTATATACAATAATCTAACTCCACCCACTCATCTGTGTCACTCAGATGGACGAGTGTTGAGTGACAGCTCCACCCTGGGCACCTGGAGGAACTGCTTTCACTGTGAGTGGGCATGACTTCTCTTGACCCTTTGTCTCCATATCTTTGTTTTAAAAAAAAAACTAACTGCATGTAGTCTCAGCTGCACAAATAATTCTCATTGAAAGTAAAGTCAGTCTGAAAATTTTCCACTACGAACCCAACATCCAGTCATTATGTCTCAGCTCTAGCTTGATGGAGCTCAGCAGAGGGTGCAGTGAGGACTGAACCACCAGTAACGCTTCAAATATTTATGGCAGCAGCATAAAAACTGAAAAAAAAAAAAAAAGTTAATTTCAGCCAGCATCTCTTGAGGTTCTGTAATGCTGTAAAACATGGAACTTTTATGCTGGTATGAATATTTAAAGCTGATTTAACTGTGTGATCATTTTCCATCTGCACTGACAACCATCCTAACCGCACGATGCAACCATACTGACGGTTTTGGCTCTTGTCTGTGGTAGGGTGTGGGAAGTCCACAGGGGCGGACCTACTGGGAGTGGACTCAGAGCCATGGGTGTTCAAAGGGGGTGTGTCTGGGGAGGTGCAGGTGAACGAATTTTGTAAATTTCCTCTTTTTTTCTCTTCTTGTTACTGTGTATATGTGCATGCCCGTATTCTTAAATTCTTAATAGTATGTGACAGTGAATTCAATCCTTTTATAACTGCCTGTGTGTGCTTCTGTGTGTGTGTGTGTAGATGCTTCTCCCAATAGGCAGCAGCAGTGAACTCTTCACTCATCCTCCTCCTCTCTTCCCTACCTCTCGTCTCTATAACATCAGGCCCTACCACAGCAAGGACAAGGTAGGAGAAGTCACACCCACGCACGCTCTCGTTTCACACGCAACGCCGGGATAATTCACGGTATATCGTGGATTCAAAGAGGTGCATTTAAGAGAGGGAAACAATATCACTGAAGGTTTTTTACAGTTACATAATACCACTCTTTAGAAAATTAATTTGGAAGCAAACCAGGAAGGAGGGACATTTTAAGGGCACTCTGACTTAGTGATGGAAAGTCATGGAGAATTTATGAAAATCTCAGTCGGTGCTACACTAGAATCCTTATAAGGTGAAATGCTGCAAAATTAAGTTTTTAAAGGACTCTGATTGTTTAGGCACCTGTAGATTTATAGTTATATATTTATGTGGGGAAACTGACTGATAAGGGTATGAAATCACAACCGTATAATCATTTTGTGTGTGTGTTTGTAGGTGGAGTTGTATCGGATGGTGCGCCAGCTCCACCTGAGGACTCAGGGTGGCCAAGAGTCCAGCACTGCTCACCCAGACGTCATAGGAGACAGGTGTGTATTTGAGAGGAGCCAGAGCAATGGTTACACAATGGATATTTATCAGATTAGAATATATGCGATAATGTACAGTGACTGTGTTTATTTCCTGATAATGATCTGCTCACTGTACATTGTCCTGAAGAAATCAAAAATTTGACACAAAATATTGATTTAAAAATGATTTTATTTATTAAAAAAAAAAAGATTTAGTGCTTCTGAGTCTATGATCAGAACTGCCATATCAGCGATCAGTTATTCAGAAATAAAGTCCCGCCCCTTTACCCTCTGTGCTCCAATGACAGTCGAGCAAGACTGGTACCTGTTCTCAGATGTGCTTCGTCCTAGGCTTGTTTGTTTGCTTGTTTTGAAGATGGTTAAGATATGTTGCAGGTAAAAAGTAAGTTAGCTAATGTGAGCAAAAGCTAACTAGGTGGCTAATCTACATCAATCTAGTTAGCTAGCATTTTGCGAACTAGTTAGCTTGTGTTTTACCAACATTAGCTCATTAGTTAGCAAGCATTTTGCTAACATTAGCCATCTAGTCATCTAGCATTTAGCGAGCATCCAGCTAGTGTTTTGCTAAAGGTAAAGGTCAACTTAACTGTGATGTACAACCATACAAAGTACAATTAAACAGTCTGTATTTAACCCATCCTAGCATCATGATCTAAGCCAGTTCTAAGCTTAACTGAACTAGCAAGCATGTTTTTGACACTGGAAAACATGCAGACTCCACACAGAGAGGCCGTGTCCTATGACGTTCTTGCCATGAGGTGAAAGTGCACCCGCGTGCCACCCATTTGCTAACATTAGCTAAATTCAGATGTGACCCGATATGTCGCTTTTACAGGTAAAGGAGAAGTTGACCAAGGTCGTTATTGCACAGAGCGCAATGACCAATCAAAATCAAGTGTTCAACAAAGTAGTGAATTCACGTATTTTTTTAAACAGTGATGTCTTTTAATTTCCACAGATGTCTCGGGCCGTGCCTGGCGTTGTGCCCCGAGTACAGCTTCATCCTGGAGGACGAGCTGGGCGTGTGCGGCTGTGTGTTGGGCATCTTGGACGTTCGCTCCTTCGCCAAACGGTGCCAGGCCAGCTGGATGCCTGCCATGAGGGACAAATACCCTCCCAAAGGGGGCAACACACACCCCAACACACAGGTGAATATGTGGTTTTAAACGTCCTTTTGTAAATCTATAACTCTCCTGTATTTCTGAAGGGCAGACACACCCAACACACAGGTGAATTAATGCACACAAATGTTTAGACTTAAGGGTACCTGCAGTTACACCATCTGGATGCCTCAGCGATGGATTAATAACCAGTGTGGGTGACACACAGAGGTAAACAAAGCAAATGACTCACACAAAAACATGCGCACACATACAGATTAATGCTCATACGCAGTGCGCACACAGATTTGACTTTTTTTTTTAAAGAAATAGTAGGGGTGAACATCCATCACGGCCGGTAAATAATTTCTCCTCTTGACTGAACATAGCAGGAGAGATAACAGACTCGGCTGTGGGGTTGTTGTCGCCCATCGTGGCGTGACAGTTGAGTGATCTCAGGCAAAGAGCCAAGCGGATCTGGTGGTGAGCAACAGGGACAGTCAGTCCTTGACATCTGTGGAGGATTTAACTGCCCACTCTGTGCGTCACGGTGCGCGCTGACGGTCACACTTTGGACGACTATCATTCACACGGCAGTCACAGGTGTGCGAAGGTAGGAAAAGTTCTCCAGTTGGAAGAGTCAGTCGGAGTTGAATGAGCCAAACAAAGATTTGAATGGCATCTTTTCTAAGTTTATCAGATACAGAAACTTAACACCAGGGTTTTACATAATTAGTTATTACAATAGGGTTATTGTTACTTATACTTTCCTTCCTTGTATAACTTCCTTAATATATGATTTATGGCTTAAAAACTCGGAAGCGAAAACCTCTCTGCTTGCAAGTTTCACTCCAGGAAAAACTGCTTACCAGCCTCTCAGACAGGACGTACATTAGACTAATTACAGAGGTCCACAGTATGTCAAGAGAACAAAGACCGCAGGTACTCTGCTGACGTTACAAGACACTGAATGTATTCTCAGAATGAGTTTGGTGGAATTATTCGTCTTTATATTGTCTGTTTGTATGCAGTTCACTCATTCTTGAGAATTGGTGCAAAACTGTGATTTTTATTCTTAAATTATGCTAGGAAAATATATTTTAAAAGATCAAATTCTTGGCTATTAAACCTTGTAACGGGACAACCTAGTGATTAAACTTTTTATTAAATGTTCACATCAAAACCATCAGATGGAAAATATCTTACAGAGTTGACAAAATGTGACTGTCATGGTGTTTTATGCCTCAATATGTTTTTGTAAATATCTGTGTCTGAGTTGACATAAGTTTTTTTCCTGCCACAGAACAAGTTTTTTCTCGGTCGGACATGATTTCTTAAGAAAGGGTAAATGATGCTGTTAGGTTGCTGGGTAACTTGCAGGTATCCTGGGCTTTTGAGTGTTTATAAGGGACGATCAGTCAAATATGGCCCATTAGTAACATCTAGTGGCAGCTGTGGGAAACTACAACAACATAAGGCTATTTATGCCATGTCCTGTTCATCTGATCGTGAGGGCATGGAGTAGATTTCCTCTGTCTTTCCTTTGTCTGTTTCTACATACAAAAAAATCATTATTCAAGGTATTTATATTATACTATATGCTACCATACTTGCAGAACATCTCGACGCTCATCAATTATTTCCACAACCCTCCGTAAACCACCAACCATTGTCTCCGTGTCTCTTTTTCCTCTCTGTAGGACTTGATCCAGCTGATGGAGGAGGACCAGGGCGAGTACCCAGACTCCCTCCTCTATCACTTCCCCTCCCAGCTGCGGCTGGACGCCCTGCCCGAGCTGGTGGACATCAGCGTCAGCCGCACCCTGCTCACCGCCCTCCTCACAGCACTCAAGGCCAACGGTAAGATCAGGTTGTCGGGTACGTGTGTGAGTGTGTGTGTATACTGTGTGTGAGCTTTATTTGCTTTAAACTTAGGAAATGTAAAACTAGAAGCACCATCAACCCTCAGTTCTGTCAAAATGAAGGTATATGGTCCAATCAGAAATGTGGAGAATATTCACACATACTCACCTCTGTGGAGAGTATTAATACTTGAACATAAGAGCAGAAAATCACGGACGGTTGAAGTAGTGTCGTAATACCTCTTAACACACTCCATTAATGTGAGCAGGGGTCAAGTGTCGAGCTGCCTGTGGATGTTTTCACATCTTTAGATTCAGTAGTTTTAAAATATTTATTTACCTCCCTGCTGGGAAGCCTTTTGTTAATTCTGAATGTTGTAAACACACTTACAATGCATTATAATGTTCTCTGAGAAATATATAGTGTAAATTATACATATTAAGAGTTATAAGCACACATAAATATTCATAATGTTTTATAGCAATAATCAAAAAACACATAATAAAGCATTTTATAATGACCTATAAGTATCATAGTGTATTATAATTCTAGTAAGTAATAATAATACTTATAATAAATTATAAACAATTTAAAACACATTATAATCACTGTTATAATGCATTATAATGTAATTACAATGCGTTATAAACAACTTACATATAACATAATGGGGTTATATTGTTCTTATAGCAATGTATATTCTATCTTATATATTATTATATATATATAATTATAGTAACTCCTAATTATCCAAAACTTTTTATAATAATGATCAGCTGGATTAGCTGGAGAAAAAGATCTTCATTGAAGTGTCTTGGAGAACATCACATGCATTATAAGCGTTTGTTTTCTGTGTTCTCAGGTTCTCAGGGTGTGTTCTGCGAGGTGCAGCCGACAGACCGTCAGAGGCTGGAGTTCTTGACAAAACTGGGCTTCCTGGAGATCCTCAGAGGAGAAGCGAGGAGCAGAGAGGGCGTGGTGCTCGGGAGGCTGCTCTGAACATAAACACACACACACGCACACAGACTCACACAGTCACACACACACATACACACCACCAGAAACACATGAAGACACTCACACCCATGCAGTAGATACACAGAGGCACTTACACAGAGAGAGAGAGAGATGTTGTAAACACAGCATGTACAGTAGAGCGCGGAGACGGCTGAGCTTTGAAAAAGAAGCAGGATCTGTATTTCCACTGTCAAGAGAGACAATCCTGGATTGCTTTGAGTCTGTGTGGCAGTAATGGGATGAACCCAGAGATTTCTGAGGGATTTACAAAATATAAAATAAGCTTTGAGTTTAAACAGTCAGCAGAGCTGTGCTAATCTTTCTTGGATTCCACCGCTGGATACGGATTACAAGATTTATTCGAGTTACGAGGGAAGTCAACAGCAGAATAGTTTGAGACGGGAGCAGAGCATTAGATCACAGCGGCTATAATCAATATTTTTCCAAATATATTACCAAAAACCACAAGGAGAGTAAATATTAGGCCACAGAAAATCACTTCTTACAGGATTAAATGAAAATAAGCTGGAAATAAATGGGTGTCTGTATCATATTACACATATTTTAACCGGCACGTGCACATTTTGAGTCAGTGGTGCTGTGGCACATATTGACTTATGATCAATCAAATAATCCCTTGAAAACAGATGGATTAGACTAAATACAAGGTGCAAGCAATAATGTAAAAAAGTAGATTTATCATTTATATTTATCATTTTACAACACAGGGTTGTATAATAAGATTACGTTTTCAGTTTTTGTTGCTCACAAAAACAACATTACACACAAAAATTATACACAGTAGATTGGTCGAACAGATAATAAGTTAGTGTTAGGGTTCAGTCTGGTGGTACGAGCAGCGGATACTTCTGTATCTCTTGTCAGACGGCAGCAGGGTGAACAGGCTGTGGATGGGGTGGGTGTTGTCTTTTAGTGTCCTCAGTCCTCCGGTCCTGGACCGTGCACATCCCATGATGCCAGTGTGTGTTTCTAGTCAGGACGCTTTCTAGTGCTCCTCTGTAGAAATGAACAGGAACTTCACAGGCGGACTTTCCTTAAAAATATAGAGCCATTTCTGCACTTTCTTAACCTTGTTGGAGATGATATATGGACATTTTATTCATTTAAAAAGCAACAATTTAAAAAAAATAAGGCCTTGGAAAAGGGCCCTTAAGGCTTCTTTTGGATATTAACAGTCCAGGATATGTTCATGTGGATATAAGGTAGAATGTGCACCTTGTTTTCAAGGATCCGCCCTGCTGAAGTTCTCTTAAGCAAGACCGTAACTCTTAGAATCCTCAGAGCTCCTGTTCTTAGCCAAACACCTCATGTTATGGTAGTGTGCTACTATTCCTTCAACGTCAACGTTACTGTGTGATTGTCAGGCACTTTCTTATTTTATCATTATTCAACAAGTTTGCAAAACTTTTCATGATTTACTTGAACCAGGAACATTTGATACCTTAAAAGCAATATTAAACTAATGCTGGATGTCTGGAGTCTTGTGATTGGTTCGCTCGCTCCGCGTGAAAACGTCTTTCGTCAGATGGCCGTAACCTTTTTGCGTGCTTGTCCCTCACAACACAGCTGTACCGGCATTTTCTGTAAACTGTCACTATGAGTTTAGGTGGAGATTTCCCTGCATATCTATCTTTGCTCCCATTCACACGCGACCCCATGTCGTGACAATCCTGAACAGTTCAGGGATGGACTGCATGTGTGGAAAGGGGGCTTTAGCGAGTTTTAGAAGTGCTGGTGGGAGGAATTTGTCACCTTTAAGCAGAACCAGGCTAGCTGCTTCCCCCAGATTTCAGTCTTTATAGCTTTATTTTTACCATAAAGACAAGAGGGTGGTGTCAATCTTCTCATCTAATTCTCAGCAAGGAAGCAAATGAAGGTATTTCTGAATAAAGGCTGACGTAAAATAATCCCACGC
>JAJHUR010117960.1:0-17040 GCA_027495735.1 Lutjanus campechanus | reverse complement strand
TTGGTCCCTGTGCCAAAGAAAAAACACCCTCACACACACAGTGACTACAGACCGGTGGCTTTGACATCACATGCCATGAAGACACTGGAGAGGCTCGTCCTGAGGCACCTACGTACAGTCGTCGAGCCATCATTGGACCCCCTGCAGTTCGCATACCAGCCCCATATTGGAGTGGAAGATGCCATCATCTTTCTGCTGCACAGGGCTTATACTCACCTGGAGGAGGCAGGCAGCACTGTGAGAGTCATGTTCTTTGACTTTTCCAGTGCTTTTAACACCATTCGACCTGCCCTGCTCAGGAATAAGCTACTGGACATGCAGGTGGATACTCCACTAGTGGCCTGGATCACCAACTACCTCACAGGCCGGCCACAGTATGTGAGGCTACAGAACATCGTGTCAGACACTATTGTGAGCAGCACAGGGGCACCACAAAGGACGATCCTGTCTCCCTTCCTGTTCACACTCTACACCTCAGACTTCAGCTTCTGCTCTCAGTCCTGCCACCTGCAGAAGTTTTCAGACGACTCTGCCATCGTTGGCTGTATCAGCAGAGGCCAGGAGGTTGAGTACAGGAGTGTGGTGGACAGGTTTGTGGAGTGGTGTGGACTAAACCACCTGCAACTCAACGTCACAAAGACGAAGGAGTTGGTGATGGACTTTAGGAAACAGAGGACCTCTCCGAACCCCATCTACATCAAGGGAACAGAGGTGGACATTGTGGACGAGTACAAGTATCTGGGAGTCCACATAGACAATAAACTGGACTGGACTAAAAACACAGATGCCGTACTTAAGAAAGGTCAGAGCCGTCTGTATTTTCTCAGGAGACTCAGATCTTTCTATGTCTGCAGAACCATGCTGCAGATGTTCTATCACTTGGTGGTGTCCAGCGTCATCTTCTACGCTGTGGTGTGCTGGGGCAGCAGGCTGAAGGCAGCTGACGCTAACAGACTCAATAAGCTCATCAGGAAGGCTGGATCTGTCCTGGGAGTAGAACTGGAGTCATTAGTGGAGGTGTCAGAGAGGAGGATGCTGAGGAAACTGCTCAGCATCATTGACAACACCTCTCACCCCCTGCACGCCACACTGGAGTCCTATCAAAGCACCTTCAGCCGTAGACTGAGACCACCGAGGAGCAACACAGAACGCCACAGGAGGTCTTTTCTACCGGTGGCCATCAAACTATATAACTCCTCCCCTTTCTGCAGGAAAGGAATCTGATACACCGGACTGAGAATAACAACACCAGTATTATGTTCAGTATTCGCAGGTGCACTTTAAGGTCACGTCGTCTCATTTTATTATCATGTGCAATAGTACATTATTTATTATACTTAATCCATGTGCAATACTACTTTCAACATCATGGGCTAATTAATTATTTTTTTCTACAGCATCATGTGCAATATTAATCTAGGTTCAGTATGATGTGCAATATATTTTTCACTATCACGGCAGGTAATGTCATGTATTATACAATGTGCAATATTTTTACTGTCACTGTCATGACCACTATCTAGTGCAATACAGCCTCTCAATACCTCTCAATAGAACTGCTAATATTTACTCTCCATGTAAATTGCCATTACTTTGCTCTACTTTGTACTTAACATATCTTACTTCTACTGGTATTCTGTTATTAAGTTCTGTTCACTTGCAAGATAGACACTTATTTTATACTTATTTTTTAGACACTTATTTTTATTACTTCACTTATTTGATGCTCTATTGTTTTCTGTTTTCTGTATATTGTTATTGTAACTCTGGAGCTGTCTGGCACAAGAATTTCCTTCAGGATTAATAAAGTTCTATCTTATCTTATCTTATCTTAGATTATTATGACTCATGCGTGGATGTAAAAGTAGGATTCTACTGTTGCACATTTTGATCTACTTTGAGTAGAGTGCAACTAAAGATTTCATGATGGATTCATCTGCTGATTATTGATTGGAAAATGATATTAAATGGATTATATGCTTTGAAATAAAGGGCTTAATGTTTTAACCTCAAAGTCAGAAGAAAAACCCACAGTGAGACATTTTTTATTACTGTGGTCCAAAAAGTCAACTGAAGACCTGTCTTTTTAGCCTGGCCTTTAACTCAACTTCATCTACTTATTTATTATGTATTATTATTATTGTGTATTTATCTGCCTATTTATTTTTATTAAGCGAGTACTTGAAAAGTGTGCAACACTTCCACACAACAGATAAGCATCATGCCACTCACATATAAAGCAGGAGAAAGCCATTACAAGTAAATATAATTCTTTCTTGGCTTCTTTCTGGCAGTAGTATGATCATGTCTTATATTGATCATTAATGGTGGTGGTGGCAGAACCACTCAAATCCCTGACTTGAGTGGAAGTAGAAATACTATAGCCTACCCATTGAGCTAAACGTCCGGCCCTGGCACTTGGATTTGGCAGAAAAATAAACAAGTATTTGTCAGTCCAGGCAGGGTTAAACTAGGGCTGGGAGATATGGCAAAAAATGTTATCACAATAATTTTTTAACCCTGAGAAAGAAACCTGGGGTTGTTCTTGTTATCCTCTATTAATGATGAGTAATAGGCTGCTTTAGAGGCCATTCCTATAGGTTTTAAGACTATCTTGCGAGACTCTTCCAAATTGGTGGAACGCCATTTCCTTTCTAGTTTTCGTGATGTCTGCTTTAACTTACGAATTTTGGAATTATAACAAGGGGCTTGCAGGGGCAGTAGGTGCTTCACCATCTGTTGCCTGGCAGGGATCTGCACTCTACTGAGTGACCCCTTCTAGTTTTTTATTTTATTTTATTTTATTTTATTTTATTTTTTTTTTTAAGTTATATTTTTGGGCTTTTATGCCTTTATTTGATAGTATACAGCTGAAGAGTAGACAGGAAAGGGGGTGAAGAGAGAGGGAATGACACGCAGTAAAGGGCCGAAGGCGGGAGTCGAACCAGCGGCCACTGCAGAGGACTGATAGCCTCCATACATGGGGCGGACGCTCTACCCACTGAGCTAAACATCCGCCCCGACCCCTTCTAGTTTTATACTGAAATTGAATTACAGTGGATGTGGACAGATCACCATGATCACTTGATGATAAATGTATTTTATATAGTTTCAGTATCTTTAATCATTGTACATACATAAATATAATAAGTACATTACAATTAGATAATACAAATTTAAATTAAGAACCATTTATATATTAATGTCAAAACAGATTAAAACAGATTAGAATTTGACTGACAGTTACATGAATTCATCTGATGCTATCACTAGTGTTTGAATATTTGTACAGCTACAACAAAGATACACAGGCTTTTTGTATGAAGCACTATGTCAAATCCTGAGGAAATACAAGTAGAAATTGTGCAAAATGGCTTTCATTTTAAAAGACCAGTGTGTAGGATTAAGTGGCATCTAGTGGTGAGTTTGTAGACTGCAAACACCTCACGTCACCATCCGTTTCCAAGCATGTAGAAGAACCTGCAGTGGCCACTATACTCATTATAAAACACAAAAGGACGTATGCAGAGCAAGTGTTTGGTTTGCCCACTCTGAGCTGCTGTAGAAACATGGTGATGCAACATGGCGGCCTCGGTAGAAGACGACCCACACTCTCTGTATATGTAAAGGGCTCATTCTAATAAAAACACAATTATTCATATTTTTCTTATTCCATCCAATTCTGCCAATACACCTCCAGAAATCCTACACACTGGACCTTTTATAAGACTGTGACAGGTAATAGTCAGGTGTCCCAAATACTACACGTAAGAAACTCCATGTAGTCCATGAAACACTTTTAGTGGCTGATAATTTGCAGCTTTGTATAAATGTAATATAATGTAATAACCATCATTCTGGTTCATCCAGGTGGCATCAGTGTTCACTGAGGAAAGATAACAATACGTCGGTACAGCTAATCCCATTCAAGTAAACCACAAAGTTAAATGTGTATATAAAGAGACCGTCCACCCATTATATAAACTTAACTTAAACTTTAAATTCACTGCTTTAAATTTCACATAATACATTTACTTGGACGAAGCTGGGATGAAGAGTTTGAGTATTCCCGCCACCAGGTGGAGGCTGCCGGTGACGAGTATGTGGATCTCGGCTGCATCGCAGAGCGGAGCAGCTTTGGCAGTGACGACGGGTTGAACTGGTGAGAATGTCTGAGATGCTTCTGCCAACACCGAATCCCTCCCCTGAGTGATCCACTGGAGGGCGCTGAGGATGCACGGGAAGACCATGGTGTCTTTTTTCTTTCCAGAGACCAGGCCATTCTCGGCGAGCAGCCGTGTACCTTTGTTATCTCCCAGGCCGGCGTGGAGACGCCAGCTCCTCTCGTTGTCCAAGCATTGGTTTATCTTGTCTTCCTCCGTTTCGTGCTGCGGGTCTATAGATGCATAGGAATAACAGAGCTGATTAAATGAATAGTTTTTCTGTTGTGTTCCTGTAATACAAAGGCCCATTTTTACACAAATTTAAAATCTCTCCCTTGTGTGAAAGCAGTAGTTCAACATTTTGTGAAGTATTCTTAATTGCTGTCTTTTTTCTTACATAAACAAAAATGTAAAATATGACAATGACAGTGGGTTTTCATTGCATGCTTTTACCATTTCCTGCCAAACAGTATTCAGCTTCTTGAACCTCATCACAGTGAAGTTGCCACATTTAGCACCACTGTGCCTGTACAAAGGCCTATACAAAATCCTAAGCTTACTGACTCTATCTGGCAACTCCCACTGTAGCCAGAGACAGATGCACTGGCGTAATGATTAACTGTTGTTTGTCATGAAATAGTTCCAACGCATGATCCCATAAAACCACCGTAACATAGTTTGATTTTTGGACAGATCCAGGCTAGCTGTTCCCCCTGCTCCCAGTCTTTATGCTAGGCTAGGCTAACCATGTTCTGACTCCAGCTGCCTAATGCACAGACACGAGATTCATCTTCTTACTCTTACAAATAAAGCAAGAATGCATGTTTCCAAAATGTTACACTGTGCCTGTAAGTGAAGAACTGGCTGTTCAGAGGTAGGAAATCAATCTCAAACCAACAGAATGCTTTAGAAAATTTCCAGTTATGTAAAGTCCAGTGATTTGTAGTTATATCACTGGTATGGTATGGATTGTAATGCTCGCTGATCTCACCTGCACCTCCAGAAGCGATGGGTGCAATAATTGGGCAGAACACAGCATAGTCAAACTGGCATGGCTGGAAAGAAACACAAGTAAAAAAGTATTAATGTATGCTCAGACATTTATTAGTCAGCTAACACTGTTATTGCCAAACCAGACCTTCTAGCAAGATCTACCAGGAGATGAATGGTGTCACCTATTGTAGCTTATTTAATATAGATATGGCTTTATTCTTACTTCTGCTCATGAATACATACAGTTTTAGTGTTGAATTTGCAGAGCCTTACATACCTAGTTATTTGTTGATTGTGAAAAATAGAACCCATTTATGAAGCAACTTTCTTCTAATTATAACAAAGTAAGAAGAAAAACATTGAAGAGTTCTCAAATGATCATATGATTCATCCCATGTATGCCCTGAGCAGGAAGAGCCAATCAGAGCCAAGTATTTGCCACATCACATCTACTCCAATTTTAGTAATTAACATGGGAGGTAAACAACAATCTAATATGTATTTCTCTAATATACTCCTCCAAGGATTGCCATGTGGTGAGGTTTTTTATAAATCGTTGTGACCCTTGGAGCTGTGTCGCAAAAACTGCTGTTAGCGTCTTCCAAGAAAAATTGCCCCAGGGAAAGGGCCAGACGAAGAGTGATTCAGAGACCCTATATGAAGTAGCTGCAGTACCTCGCCTGCAACAGGGAAACCAGGGGTCCTACTGGGAAAGAGGCTAGCTGGCAAGCGCCTAGAGGCTGGGTATTGACCCATAAAGCACAGCCGGGCACAGCCCAAAAAAAGTATATGGAGCCGTTACCCTGTGGACCCACCTCTTGCAAGGATAGGCATTGGAATCAGGTGCATTTTAAACAAAGTGGCAGGCGGAAACGCAGGCATGCTGATCCCTGGAGTTGCAGACTGGGTCTAAGAACATGGAACGTCACCTCTCTGGCAGGGAAGGTTGTTGGGCTCACCTCTACATATAGTACTGGGTCTGGAACCAAACTTTTGGAGAGGAGCTGGACTCTTTCCTTTGCCAGAGTTGCCCAGGGTGGGAAGCACCCGGCGGGTGTGGGGATACTCAGAAACTCCTGGGTGAGCATGGCTGTGTTGGAGTTCTGCCACTCTATATGCTGAGAGGAAGGCTCTGACTGTTGTTTGTGCTTATGCACCGAAAAACAGTTGAGAACGCCTGGCCTTCTTGGAGTCTCTGGGTGGTATCCTAGAATGGACACCACCTAAGGACACCATCATAGTTCTGCTAGAGGACTTCAATGCTCACATGGTAACTGATGAATAACTTGGAAGGACGTGGTTGGGAGCCTTGACCTGAACCTTAGTGGTGCTTTGTTATTGGACGTTTGTGCTAGTCATAAACAAACACCATGGTGGAGGATAGGGTGATTCATAAATGTACTTGGTACAAGAAAACCTCCATTGTGAAGATGGTTGCTTGGAGTTGTGGTCAAAAGGTTGCCAATGCCTGCTGGGGCAACAACACAAGAACCCATTGGCCAGCACTAGCAGTGAAGGAGGCCTTGTAGAGTGTGATTGGCCCAGGGCTGTCTTCACACAGCAGAGAGGTACTGGGACACCAGAAGAGCTGCCACTTCTGTGGTCACAGAAACAAAAACCCGAAGCAAAACCCTGGATGCAGGAGTGTAGGAGGAACTAAGGGAGATGATGAATAAGGACTTTTGTTTGAACTCAAGAAGGTTCTGGCAAACCTTGAGACAACTTAGGAAGGGAAACCAAGGCTTGGCTCAGGGTGTGTTCGGCAGGAGAGAAGAACTGCTGAATAGCAAAACAGCACTTTGAGAAACTCCTCACCAACATGTCCTCTGTGGGTGATGCAGAGTTTGAAGACAGGGGAAGCTGCACCCATATTCCTGGCAGAGGTCTCTGCGGTAGTCAAGAAGCTCTTTGATAGTAAGATGCCAGCTGTGGATGAGATTCACCCTGAGATACTGAAGACTTTGGACATAATCTCGGCTGACACAAGTCTTCAGAGTCACATAGAGCTTGGGGACAGTGTCTGCGGATTGAAAAACCAACCTGGTCGCTCCTATTTTTGAAAAGGGGGGCCAGAGGGTGTGTTATTATTGGGTTATCAGACTGCTCAACCTGCCTGGGAAAATGTATTCCAGGGTGCTGGAGAGGAGGCTCCAACCAAATGCTGAACCTCTGATCCAAGAGGAGCAATGCAGTACTGAAGGGGGAGCTGAGCCGGAAGGCAAAGATACTTTTGATCGCAATGACATCTACCATTACATTGCAGCTATTCTTTGTTGGCCTCATCTAATTTTACTGCTCGTCCACTAAAATGATATTCACTTTGCTGTCTACGTCCGCCTGAATCCATATGAATACAGCGTTAGCCTGCTGACACTGCAACATGCCCCCAGAAAAGCAAAAGGAAATGGTTGAATGGATAATAAAATATTTCTCAAATATAAATATATACTGTAAATAGGGAATTTGGCTTAAATGAGGAAAAACAGCTATCCATACACTATAATACTCTAACCAACACTAGAAGGTAGCTGTACTCACCACCAGTAGCTTAAGGAAGGCTGATGCGTCTCTCTCTCCTGTTGTGTTGAACAGCAAAACTCTGACCACAGGCCCACTAAACAACACAAACATGTCAAGGTTTTACATTAGTATTGTTCAACTGTTTGAGCAAATGTCCTAAGTGTTTGTAAAAGCAAAGACCACTAGTTATTAAGCCAAGAATAATGCCCTGGTATCAGAAAGTGGCCTCTTTAGAACTGAATTTCAATATAGCTGAATTACAGTCTGGGTTATTGGTAGTCTTTCATGTCCAGGATGTAGCTGCACCATTACGCCCAGCACCTCCCATAATAACTGTGTGTAAAGTGACTCTTATTAGTTAATAGTACTCAGTCTACTGAACTTATAAACAGTTTTACATGAAGTTGCTCGATTGCAGCAGCCCTAACTACCGACTCTGAGTGTCATGTTTTTCGGGAGAGACGTTCACCTTGCATTCTTTGCGACTGCAGTCTCTCTGAACCAGTCCACACAGGCCTGAATACTGTGCATGGTGTGAGCTCCATCCAAGAAGTAGGTGACTGCTCCATGTTTCACAGTCTGATTCCTCCCAAGCCACTCTGTTTCTGCCAGCCCTGAGCGCAAACACACATATAAACCATACATGTCACATTTAGCCTGGGAACTGTTACTGTTTCTGTGAGATTTCTATCGGTTCTGATTCACAAATATCACGCCTGTCAGTAACATCATCTATCTCTGATTAATATGGTGGGACAGAAATCAGGACATGGCATTTCTCCATAATTGAGTCTTTGTCAGCTGTATGTTGGTTGCAAATCTGCTTTGTAAGAGGGATACAGTTCAAGTCAAGAAAATGTTGCTTGTTTGCTCTCACAGCTGCTGATGTTCCAGAAACTATCATGTTTGCAGATGTTGTAATAAGCTTCATTGACTGCCACTGTTCAGTCCTCCATGCCTGTTATATCTTAAGTTAGCTAATGTTAGCAAAACACTAGCTAACTAGCTAGGTAATGATTGATGTAGATTAGCTAGCTAGTTGGGTAGCATTTTGCTAATAGAGATTTAATAATATATTGTAGAAAACGCTGAAACACTCTTCTTTCTCTGACAACGCAACTGCGTGCCGTTTAATATTTTTTATCACCATCAACTCACACTACAATTACAAACTGTCTGACTTCTACCAGGATCCAGGGTAACTGTTGTCATAGTTACCAGACAAGCTTCACACTGGGGCCAAACAGTAACTGCTAACTAATAATAACATTCATGGTGAATTATAACCATTCACAAACATTAAGAGTCACTACAATATCAAATATCTCATATCTACTGTGATATTACATCATTATTAATTGTTTTATTCTAGAAAAGAACTGCTACTGACTGCTGTATTGTTTTTCTTTTGCAGTTGTACGTACATAATTCAAACATTCATTGGCAAATGACATAACAATTGTTTGCTCATGTTTAGGCCATGACTGCTACTTTTATTTTATTAAAAAAGGAAAGCAGCTACACTTCAAGTCAATGGGAAAAACACATTTTATACAAACAAAAGGTGCTGTAGACATCCAATTCATTATTTAATATAAGAGATTTTTTCAAGTCACCATTTTTCTTAGTTTTTTAAAATCATGATAATATCGTATCTTGGACTTTTTATGGTGGTATTATCATACCGTGTGTTCTGGTATCTTTACATCCCTATTTGCTGGCATTAGTTCAGATGTAAATAGCTAGCGAACAGTTGATGTAGATGAGCGAGCTAGTAAACTAACATTGTGCTAATATTAGATAACTTAAGGTGTGACTATATGCAATATTTTTTTTCCCAGGATGGCAAAGGCATGACCTACTCTTCTCAGCCATTGATTGGCTTACCCTGATAATCTTACCCCAACCCACTCTCACTCCTCACACATAAACCTACCCAACTCAAAGGACCAAAATCAATGATGTCACCAAGTTGGCTACTAGGCAGAGTTGGGTAGGTCATGACTTTGCCATGATGAGCCGAGAACATTACATGTCTAAATACAGGAAACAGGAGAAACGTGCCAGGGGACCAAGCTTGCTCAACTGTGAGCCTAATGGAGCACAGAACAAAAAGTGGTGGGGCTTAGCATGGGTTAGTTTTAACTGACGTGTCAACATATTGAATTAGTTCAGTTAAAGATCCAAAAAGCAGTGAATCAATGATCTTTGACATCATTTTGCTCTTATCAGCAGTGATAGATTGCTCTCCAGGACTCACCTTTCACCATGATGGGGCTGGGCTTGAAGGAAGTCCCCTGAAGTAGACCTGTGCTCTCAACACTGGTGAAAGGAAAGCCATTATCTGTTGTGAGAGGACACATTGTTATAGGTTTATTCAGACATGACAGGACATTTATTTAAAGAGCCATAATGCTCAACAACTTAACCATCAACAATATTTCTATGGTTTTATTAAACTATTTTTGTTTTACGTGTGCTCAAGAGATGATAGCTGAGCAATACATTTATTAGAATGTTTTTAAGAAGCCAGAACAAGACATGCTTCTCTTTGTGTTTAACCTTGTGCTGCTGTTCTTTACATTTAACCAAGCACAATTAATGTTGTGACTTTTACATGAAAATGGCTCAGGGGTTTATTCAGAATTGAGACCAACATGTTAAATAATGAATGAACTTTATTGGTATCTACTAAACTTTATTAGATACCTATGCAACACAATACATAAATGTCACGTCTGTTTTTTCTTCACATTCTGTTGATAATGTAAGTTCATTTTTTGATGCCCCCCCCCCTTTTTATGTTGTCCTAATAATAATAAATAATAAAATAATTAAATGACAATAAAATGATAAGGAAACTTAATGAAAGTCCAAAGAATTGTGAGTGACTATTTGATTTAGTTGTCAGTTGTCTGTTATTGCATGTGCAAGTTGGTGTCCATTTTGAAAGATAGCTGCCATGCCCAGCAGGGTGTGAGTCTGTGATGACCCAACATCTGACCAATATGGTGCTTTTATCACAAAATGAATAATTATTCTGATACGCTGAGCTGTTCTGACCCGCTATCCTTCACGTTTGAATTTATAATGTCCTTCTTACATTGACACACAGTTCAAATGTTAGTTAATATCCCGTACCACCTGGGAGACATCTTCTCTGCAGCCAAGTGTTACTCAGCTGGAGGGCCAGGGAGGCGTTGGAGCGCTGGTGCTGCCCTGCTAGGCTCAGACGCAAAGGTCCACAGTCCGTCGGGTAATCGTCCAGCTCTGGACACACCCACAGAGGACACTACAAACAACAGGTGGTATTACAGTAGGTGTGTTGCACCAAACTGAGCAGCAGGAGGAGAGATTCCAACAAGCAGGTTTCAGTGACGCTTTATATCAAAGTGCCTGTAATAAGTGTTAGTTAAGAGGTAATATGACCCTTATAAGTCATAGTATGCTTTATTATGCTTTTATTAACATTTATATGGTCTTATGAACACATATTAATATAAATAAACATCTAATAAGGCCGTTATTACACACTAATGCTATAACAGGCAGCGTACATCAACTTTTTATCACCCCAAATTTCAAACATGACTCTGATTGGTCACTTACTCTGATTTCTTTGGCTCTGTCTCTGAGCACAGCCATCGCATTTTCTGGCTGTTTGACTGTGAAGGCAGGAACCCCTGGCTGAAAACACATGAACATGATCAACAACCAGTGAGATGACGGAGCAGCGGAGAAGAAGAAAAACACTAAACAACTTTAATTTGAAATAAATTGTCTCCCCACCAAGTCTGAACCCAAGTATGAAGAAATTCCTACAGACCACTAACATTTATTTGTTACTTAATTTTCCCATTGCTTCTTCGTCACTGGATGGAATTTGCTCAGTTTTCATGGAGACTGAGGCAGCTGGACCCAAACTGAGCATTACCATGACAACAGAGTAAACTATGGCCAAAAGTGTCCCTTGGGTAACTTTTAATAGTCACCACATTCACACGCATTTTTTCTTTGATGCAACACTCAAGAGTTCAAATGTCGTACAGTTGTGTTCCCAGTTACAAGCCGTATAAACGTAGAGAATCAGACACAGTTTTATCATTTCACTGCTTCCTGATTGATCAGCAACTGAAAAGACGATGGACACCGGGCCATACTTCAAGATAAAAACAACCCATTAACTAGCTAACCACAGCATTCAGCAACTTCTGAGCTAATTACTTACTTACTAATATCATGCCTGCCACACAAAACACACACTGTGAAAGTGCTTGGAACACACTTTTGTGTTGGATGTAATCTGTATGAACATTATAGAGAAATGTGTTCCAGTGAACCAAATGTCACAAAATGTCACCAAATTAAACCAGAACATTTGCAGGATGAAGCGACAACTATACAGTGAGCTAATGTTACATTGCAAGCTTGATTATATCCAGTGTGTTTTACTTACAGGCTGTAATAAATGTGTCCAAGATCTACGTTGATATTCCAATTTATTTACACCTCGCCTATCGTTTTGTTTTGTATTGTTCGCTAGGAAATGGATAGATGCTAACGTTAGCTACAGTGGCTAATGGGCTATCAAATATCAAATATGCGGTTTTCAACGGCGTAACGAGTCAGCACCAGGCCCAAATGCAAGATTTTCAAACTGGGTTTGCTGTCCTGACATTTCCCTCGCCAACTTTTCTGTTTATTTTCCCTCATGGCATTATTGCGCATATCCACAACTGCAATAACACAGAAACATTTTCTGTACATTTTTGAACATTAAATCACCCATTATTCCTTATTTAAACTTAATTTAGAAATAAGGCAAAACTGCTTGTGTATGTAAAACTTGTGCTATTGTAATGTTATTTATTTGTTAAATGATATCAAGTATGTGTCACCGGGTGTTTTGACAGATTGAGCACTATAAAAACCTACCATGCAACACGATAAAATAAAGAATGGATGAATAAAACGGGGGACACTGTGTCTTCTTTTAAAATGGTAGTGGTAAATTATGTAAGGATCAGGGCCTGCTCATGCAAATTGAACTATTGGAGGCTTGTGTGTGCGGGCCCTGATTGGTTGCAGGCCCTAATGCAGCTGCAGTCGGTTGTTTTACAATGAAATATGGCCTAATGTCCAGGGCATCAGCATGGGTATCAGTACTCAATACCTTTAAGTTATCAACCGAAAATAATCTGGCACCAAGTAATACTGAAACTTCTCCAGTCAAACGATACTCAGCTCTACTGATGTTCCACCAGATTTTCAACATTCATTGTCTTTTGTGTTGCTGATCACTCAGGAAGTGGTAAAATGGTAATGATTTGTCAGATTACCTACAACCTGCAACCTGAAACCAATGACATGAATAAAGATGGCTTCTTCCTCCCACTGTGCAAAAATGAAGCCAAAATATCCCAGATACAAGCGCTGCCATCTTCACTGGTAATGTCATTTGGGGCCACAGTCTATGCAGTAGCGATCGGGGTTGAAACCACATTTTCGAGTTCCCGCCCATACCAGCTAGCTCATTCGCCAGCAGAGCTCAGCTGTTAATCATGACATGAGCCCCGCTTTTTATAGCATCAAATAACTAACTAAAACCAAACAATTAAGACAACAATACATCAGTGTGATAGGAGCTGTCTAAAGTGATACCATGATGATGTTTGGGAAACAGGTTTTCAACTTTGATGTTTTACTTCGGCCCGTGTCCTACTATAATGGCGGAGACAGGGTTTCTGAGCTGTGCTGCAGTCATCCACCAGGGGGTGATCAGCACGTTTTAGCTTCAGTTTTAAGGGGCTGTCATGTTGTTAATTTTTTAATATATGTCTAAGCTGGGAACACAGCAGTACGGCATAGGAGCTTCCCATTTGAGCGCGACGTCAGAGGAAAATGGCTGCCGTGTGAACATGGAGAATGCCACGTTACTGATATGTACAGCCAACACACCTTAAAGATGCCTCCTTTGTGCCAGGCGATCTTTTCAAGAGTGTTTCCAAGAGTCTGGGTGTGGTCGATATCCAGAGAGGTGACACCACACACCCACGGCCTCCTGTGGACACAGAAACATAGAGGAAAAAAAACACATTGGTATCTGTAGATTGTCTCAATATCATTCATGTGGACAAGGTGGGCTAACTAAATACACAAGCTGCTTCTTTTGGCTTACAAATGTCTTCACATATCACTCGTTCATGAGAATGGGGACACAATCGTATTTTGAGTTGTTTTTTTTCCCTCTTCAATTATGCTGGAAAATATATTTTAAAGGATCAACCTCTTGGCTAATAAACCTTGCTCCACCCACCGAGCCAAACGTCCGCCCCGCCATTTTACTTTCTAAAGTGTCTCAGAGTCTCTTAATGCTAATCAAAATACACATTTTAAAACCATAATTCTCATTTAGCTTTGATTTAGAAGGGCTACAGAGTCGACATGTTATGGTTGAGGCAGTATTCCTGCCTTCTTTAAGTAAGATTAAATCATGTTTTTGTAAAAACCTGACAGAAATACGTTTTAAAACAAAGGTGTTGTTAATTTTAGATTTTGAAGGCTTTTAACACATTTTAAAATTGTGTGAATTCTTGTCTGGTACAAGGCTGTTTTCTGGCACAGAGACAGTTTAGAAATTAAAGCAAACCATAACATATCATAATTACATATATTTCATATACAGTGCGATTTAATCTTTCCTGAGCATAATCTTTGAAGTTTTGAAAGTTTTTTGTGGAAGGACATGATTCTCAAGAATGGGTGATGGCATATGTAACAATGTATGAACGGACTTTCTTCATCTGTTGGCTTATGGTGGCTGTCGCTAGTCACATCAACCATGCTGTTATTCTTATTCAAAAAGAAAAGAAAAACATTTAAGAGAAACTGAACAGCAGGCTGAAAAGCAGTGTTTGATGAGGCACACTCGTACAAGCTCGCCATGAGAAAAAAGTTAGGAAACATTAAAATAAGAACATGAAAATGTTCTTGTATGAAGCTAGATATGTCTGATTTGAAGTGATTTAACAACAAGATATCAAGTTTGATTCAAATGTGTGATCATGAAAGAGGTGAGCCAGTCAGTGAACAGCAGCTTGATAAAAAGAGAGTCTTACCTCATAACGTTGGTGCAGTCATACTCTCCACCAATCCCAACTTCAATTAAAGCTACATCCACCTGGACAAACAACAGTGGTGTTTAGATTCAAGGCAAATTTTTTGCCCTGCTAGTTGGCCTGAGGATGGTGATATCAGCTGATCAGTCTATCAATCCAATACACTGATCCAGAGCAGGATATCTCAACAACTACAGGCAGCCAGCAGGAACTTTTCCCCAGAGGATGAACCTTTTCCATTGTGAGCAATCTTTGAGCGTTCATGATGTTGCACACAAAGCAATGGCTCATTTCTAAAGAAAGGATATCAACAGGCCACAGACTTATCACATTCAAAACTAATGGCTGGAACTAATGGCTGCTGGTGGAGGCAGCACAGAGCTGCTACTGTACCTTCTCCTGAAGAAACACATGGAAGGCCAAGATGGTGTAGAAACGGAAGAGTGTTGGCATCGACCCTCCATGGGCTTCCTGTGGAGGTTAAAGACAAAGAAAAAAAATTCATGCATCGCCTTGTTTGCCAAGTTTCTACACAAGAACATACACCAGTTAATGCAAAGGTCACACAACAGTTTCTTTATGTAATTTTAAGTCATATTCTCAGCATGTCTGTGAAGGTTCTCAGTCATCCAGGTCATGGTATTCGTAGCAAGGTTTGTTGTAGGCAACTGGACTTCATAGAGTTCTTGAAGACGTTTCGCCTCTCATCCAAGAGGCTTCTTCAGTTCTGACTGACTGGCTTGGGAGTTCAGGTATTAAACCACTGTGTGGCAGGGCCCTTGATGACCGTCATTCACACCTCCCCCCCAGGTGAAACTCAAGGTTCACAAAATGGAAGGGGGACAATTGAGACACATGCCCCCTCTAGGTGTTAACGATCACACAGTGGTTTAATACCTGAACTCCCAAGCCAGTCAGTCAGAACTGAAGAAGCCTCTTGGATGAGAGGCAAAATGTCTTCAAGAACTCTATGAAGTCCAGTTGCCTACAACAAACCTTGCTACGCATATTCTCAGCATTCTCACTGCCTGTAAACAGTGGTGTTTTAGCCGAAATGTCAACTGTATATGAAGTCTCGCAAGATCGACGCCATGTTTACATCCTACCGGCTACATGCTACAGCTGACATTTCTGCTAAAAACATGGTGTAAATGGCGCCTTTTGCGTTTAATTTTTTATGTTGCGGCTTGCGGACACTTGGATTACACCACACAAGCAGGATGGAGACGTTTTGTGTTTGTTTTGTGTTCTTTTTTTAATGTTTTATCCGTGGCCACCATTCACTACCATTGTACTGGATGAGGCTGCTACCCTGTTTCTCCTAAAACTCCAGTACTGTTTTGTGAACTGAAGATCTTCACCCATCATCATCACATCGGCATAGTGGTGAGTACATACTGAGTGGTTTATTCTGGCAAAGTGGAATATCGCTTTAAGTGACTTTGAACGTGGCATGGTTGTTGGTGCCAAACAGGCTGGTCTGAGCATTTCAGAAACTGCTGATCTGCTGGGATTTTCACACACAACCATTTCTAGGTTTTAAATTGAATGGTCTGAAAAAGACAAAATATTCAGTGAGCAGCAGTTCTCTGGGCAAAAATGCCTAGTTGATGCCAGAGGTCAGAGGAGAATGGCCAGACTGGTTCAAGATGATAGAAAGGCAACAGTAACTCAAATAACCACTCGTTACAACCAAAGTCTGCAGAAGACCATCTCTGAACGCACAACATGTTGAACCTTGAAGCAGCTGGGCTACAGCAGCAGAAGACAACACCAGGTACCACTCCTGTCAGCTAAGAACAGGAAACTGAGGCTACAATTCACACAATAGAAGATTGGAAAAACGTTGCCTGGTCTGATGAGTCTCCATTTCTGCTGCAACATTCAGATGGTCGGGTCAGAATTTGACATAAACAACATGAAAGCATGGATCCATCCTGTCTTGTATCAACGGTTCAGGCTGCTGCTGGTGGTGTCATGGCCCCTTAGTACCAACTGAGCGTTGTTTAAACACCACAGCTCCAACGGCCTCCACAGCCACCAGATCTCAATCCAACAGAGCACCTCTGGGATGTGGTGGAACAGGAGATTCACATCATGGATGTGCAGCCGACAAATCTGCAGCAACTGTGTGATGCTCTCATGTCAACATGGACCAAAATCTCTGGAAAACGTTTCCAGCACCTTGTTGAATCTACGCCACAAAGAATCAAGGCAGTTCTGAAGGCAAAAGAGGGCCCAATCTG
>JAJHUR010117958.1:4530-28479 GCA_027495735.1 Lutjanus campechanus | reverse complement strand
TGGCCAAGAATGCTCACAGAGCTGTGCCGGCAGTGCCTACATGTACCAGAATGCACTGCATGCATTAGTCATCCAGCATCATGCCCTCTGGCTACCCAGAAGCTGAAACTAGAAATCCAGGAGGAACAACAGATTTTCCAGCAGGAGAACTAAGTTTTCTCAGTCACCATAGTGTGTGCTGATTTATTGTTTCAACTTACTACATTTGCCATCAACATGAACTGAACTTTTTACATGCAAAGTGGTGAATCTTTCCTCCTTTTATGGTCATATAAGAATACCAATGAGAAAAAAAGCACAATTTCTGCAGAAGTCATTATTTGAAATGAAGCAAAGTATGAATGACCGATGAAAACTCATTTTTTAATGCATTAAATATGCAGTAAATTACATTAAATGTAGAAATGAAGTCTGACTTTACACTGCATTAATTCTACAGTAGTGCAAGACAAAATAATGCTTGTGATTATGTGTAACTGCATCCGTTTGCTGTTTCTGTTCTTTAGCACACCTGAGAGATTTTAGCTACTTGCAAGTTTAACTGTTTACTGTAAAAGACCGTAATGTTGGAGAGTATATACAGGAGAACTAAGCAACAATTTACACTACAGCAACAGGTATTTAACACAACACTTTCCCATTTCTTATGAGGCAGTGATGCTGAGGTGCAGCATTTAATGCTGTGCAGTGCTAATAATCAGCTGTTAAATAAGTAGACATACCTGCATTTTATTCAGTGATCTGTATGCTTCATAAGCACTGAAAGTAATAGGAAAATGTCTATTCTGAGGGCTGAGGATTTTGTGTTTAAAGGTAGGGATTCAGAGAGTTAGTTTGGCTGTTTGTATGAGGACTCTTGTGCATTGACACTGTGGTCCAAATTAAGCCACAGATTGTAATACAACTGCAGTACCTAAACTCTCCTGCAGGTGTCTCTGCCTCATGACAGACAGGCTGGGCTTGGCGCTCTGCGGAGGTGGCTCCGGCCTCGGCCCACAGGGGGTCACGCTTCCACCGCCGCTCTGTCTGTCCTCCTCCATCTCAGTCCGCGAGTCTGTCAGGGGTACGATCCTCTCCTGCCTGCCTGTCTCCATCTGTCTGTCCGTCTGTTGTTTGGAGGACACCACGTGGCCGTTACTCTGGGTATCAGCGGGGGCATCTGAGATGGTGGTCGATCTGTCACCGTCGTCTGTCACTTTGATGTCACAGGTGCTGCTCCCGTCGGAGTCCTCGATTTCTGCCCCGATGCAGCTGTACACCATGCTGACCAGGTCTGTGGGCTGCACAAAGACAAAACATAGACGCGGTCCTTAAAAACCTTCAAAAAATGTTTGCATACCTTTGCATGGTGTATGTGTTTTGACAAGGATTCCCTGCTGTTGATGATGCACTGAATCATTTAACTGTCTGGTCTGGTGTTAACAGTCAGGAGAGAGTGAAGGCTGCGATTAAAATTTGCAATTCAACAAATTCAATTATAGCTAAATTAAATTATCCCTCATTTTGCTGGGGATGTCCTCAAATCCCCTCATGGATCAGTGAGGATCCCTGGACTCTACTTTGAGAACCAAAGGGATTTGGATGACTCCAACTGCGTGTGTGTGTGTGTGTGTGTGAGGGTTTTGGCAGAGATTTAAAATAGGCCATACAGTCCTCTACACCTCTGACAGGCTACACAAGTACAGTACAGTACAGAACAGTACACAAGTACAGTACAACACAGAAAAAGGCTGGGAATAGCAGGTGGTGGGCACAGGATGCAGTGTATCGGGCCATGGTAACTATAGGAATTGGGAGCAGGACGTTCACATTTTGGATGACTATTTATGAGCTGCAGACAGAAGATACAATATTGAAATAGTCACACATTTACATAAAATTCAAACTGGGGCTGCCCAAAGATTCAATGTGGCCAAACCTGCTAATGACTGAATAAATAAAAATAAAAATAATGAATTAAAGAAAATGTAAATACAAATTAGAAATTGTTGTTTATACAGTTTTATTTTTGTGAGGTGAAAATGCTCTGTAAGGGATGCCTTGGTAGCTCACTTGGTAAAAGGTGTACCTTATGTACTATGGATTACAGCAGCCCGTGACCCATGTTGTCCTGTCTCTCTCTCCCATCTTTCCTGTCCGTCTTTGCATATCTTTGAACATGATGGATCCCTACTTATTAAGTATTTTTCATAATCTGAGCATGTCAGTAAAGGAACTTGGGATCTTAGTGCCATTTTGAATCTTAACCCTGCAATTCATTAAAACAGGCGTGTGCTTTAGGTCCTTGGTTAGCTGGAGTACTGGTGTAGTGCACACATGTGGCCGCAAACTAAACATTTTAGGTGATGCACAACAAATTTTATTGTACAACGTGCAATGACAGTAAAGGCTTTCTATTGTAAGCAATGTACTGCTGTAGACTGGGTCAGAAGCAAAACGGATTCTAGCCACATACAAAAAAGGCTCACCTTAAATAAAGCAAACAAAATCGATATCAGTTGAAGTGTGCTCTATCTGTAGAATAGTTCCACTGCTTTTACCTTGCCTTACCTTCCAGACAGTCCTGTCCAGGGGGAAACTGCTGTTATATAAGCAAAGTATTGTTCGCTCCACAGCTACCAGACTCGTTTGAACAAAACCAGCAATTTTACTAACTAACCTTTTGAAACACTGTAGGTTCTGATCATTTCACACTCTCTGTACCTGTCTTTGGATGAGGCAGGGGGGGCTGGCAGCTCTCATCCCATGCACGGGTACGCCCTGCGCGGGCCGAGGCGAAGGCATGGTCCCGTTCGCCCCGGGAACGGCGCTCTCTGGCCTCCCGGCGTCCTTGGGGTGCTGAATCATCGAGTAGACGTTCTCTAAGGCGCCGCTGGAACGGGCAGACAGGAAAAAAAAAACACAGGAAATTTTGATGAGTGAGTCATATTTATGTACATTTACGGGGTCGAGGCTTGACCTGTGAGGCGCTGGATGTGAGCGAGTCTTGGGCGATCTAGCTTGTCCTTAAACTGACCCGCTTGCACATTAAAATCTATTTATTATTAATAAACACAGTTACAACGCACTGTGCAGCACAAGCATGCACGTCCTGTGTCATCAGCTTAAAAATGTTGTTAATGAACACATTTTTGGCCCAGATGCTGTTGCACTTCCCACACACACACTGTGCTGTTGTAGAAAGACAAAAGAGATGGATGCAGAGGGCAGCCAAGTGAATGCTCTGACAACCAATCTCTTTGATTGCTTAGCAACAATCTGCGGGTAACACACTACAAACCATGGTAAACTGTTTGTTAAAAAGCCATTTCTATCTATAGCTGGCTTTAAGATGACTCATCTGTTCTTTTATGCCTCTCCGTCTGACAGCTGTAGGCAGCTGTAAAACTTGGCCTCCGTGAAAGAGTGTAGCTCCTGCTGCACCGCGGCAAGGTTGTTAAACCAGCAGAGGCGATTGCGTCACCCGTTTTTAGCCTTGCCACACTTCCTTTAAGCTGAACTTGTAAGCACCTCAGTCAGCTGAAACACACACTGTAGCTCTGGGTGAGTGCCTTTTCTCCTGCGTTTTGTGAAACTTGACTTAATGGTGAAGTTTACAAAGACTGTCTACTGAGTGCTACACAATTCCCTCAGCTATTAATCTGTATGATTCATTTTTTTTTAAATAAGTTTGCCACATGGCACTTCTTCCTCTTTGCAATACAGCTGTCTACTTTTTTAAAACTATGGTGCAGTTATGTAACAGCAGTTTAAATGTATGCAATGTCGTAAATTCAAAGCAAAGGAAAAAACAGTTGGTGACAGCAAAATATTTTCTTCCATTAAAATATTTATGAAGCTATGAAGTGACGTTAATGCCTCTGCGCTGGATTAATTTAACAGCCATCTCATTCTCTGGGTCCGTGCACTTAAATGTTATTTTCAACTTCCACCTTCCAACTCAGGCCCCGCGCCGCGTACGTACTCTGAGTCCTGATTAGAGATGGTGGAGTTGCGGTTCTTGCGGAAGCCGGAGAAAATGGACAACACGCTGCGTCTTTTCTTTCTCCTCAGTGACTGGGCCTGATGGAGGGATGACAGCTGACTACAGAGGGGAGAGAGAGGAGGAGAAATGAGAAAGCGGTTATTAGTACAGACATCAAATTAAAAGACCAGATGGATATAAATAGAGATGTATACAGTAGGGTCAGAGTAAGACGTCATTTTGGTTAGTTAGGAATATTAATGCAATTATCCGTCCATCATTATTGACCAGTATACATTCTATATGAGTCATCAGTGGCTAGTGGATCCCAGTGTTAACAGCTGCCTACATGAGGTTTGTTATTTATGCTAATGAACCATTTGACAATAACAGACTTTATTCTGGCTGGGCCTGTGCAGATGGGTTCATGTATTTGGCAGAACACATAGTTTATGCTCCCTCAATCACTCTTTTTCACGCACTGCTGCGGAGCATTAAGCACACACTGTCGTGCAGCTTAATAACAGTTCGGGGCCGCTCTTTTTGTGTGGTTTGCGAAGTCGCACTGCTGTTTCAGTCGAACATTTCTGATATAAATTTCAAGTTTTAAACCAAACTCCTAAACTACTCATGATGTACATTCAATGATCCTCTATTGCAGAGGTGGGACGTAACAAAGTACAAATACCTTTTACAACAGGCCATGTTGTAAGCAGCTTCATGTAGGAACTACTTTCTTTCTAGAAGAAAGAAAGTAGTTTCGGTAGATTGTACTGCTGTTCAGTTCCACTATATTCAAGAGAGGGCTGACATCTCTGCAGCTAATATCTCCAAAACTCTGCAACCCACACCAAAACAATCTAAACGGATGAATAGCACTACAGGTAAAAGGGAAAATATGGATATTTGATTTGGGGATGAACTGTCCCTTTAAGTTAAACTTTAAACTTTAATAGACTCTAAATCATATTAAGATGACATGAAGTTCAGTTATCTTTGCACAGAAACAGCCAATAAAAACGTCCCTCAGAGGGCGACTTTTTACTTTTGTACTGTGAGTAAATTTAAGAGCTTTTACTTAAGCTGAATTAGTTTTTAGATTTTTTTCTTTTAACACAATCTATACTTCTACTTGAGTAAAGCATGTGTATACTTTTGCCACAACTGCTCTGTTGAAAGTCACCAGTTAACACAGTACAGTAGTTTTTTCAAATGTAGTTTGTAGCTCAGTGGCCTTAGCATTTCCTTTTTACATGTATAGCATATTTAAGTTGTAAAATATGTAGTTTTAATTTTTCATTAAAATATACTTTAGCACAGATCTTATGTAACTTGATGACATCCTCAAACTAAATTCACTGAGATTTTTGGGGTCATTTAGAAGTTGATACAAACAACTTGTTGGCAAACAGTTAATTATTTATACATCCAGCATATACATTAGCACAACAGTAGCATTAGCATTTATTTGGAGACGCGTTTCTGTCCACTTCTGCTGTTCAATATTCACCGTCCTTCTACAGTAGCTCTGTTTTTGGTTTCCAGAAACTTCTGAGGGAAGGATCTGACTTTTTAGCTGCTAAATGCTCCACTATGCTCACAGCTACTAGCTAGCTACCTTTGTCTGCCATTTGGTGCAGGATACTTGGTATACAGAGTGTTTTTAGAACTCATTCAGTGAAACTAGCCACCTGCTGTGGGCCTGAAAACCAAATCCTACTAACACAAAGTCGTTGCAGTAGTTGCAATGTAACTTATGCGACAAGTGAAATTGCCAGCATGTTATTTTAAACGCCGCTGGTGTGTTGTCCCAACATTTCCACCACTTTCTGGAGACGCTGTGATGTTTTCCCAATGTTGCAGCGACATCATTGTAAGTACACAAATGATATGTCACAGTTGCAACGTTGCAGGGATATGCCATGTGTGCTGAGAAACAAAGAGCTTAAAGATGCAAATTATCTCTGGGTCCATCACTTCAAGCAAAAATCCTTTTTTCAAAATACAGAAATATCGTTAACGCCACTTTAAAGTGACCCAAAAGAATACAATTATCACTGGACCAGACAGCGCTTTGTTGGAATTGCATTGATTTTGTTCGCAGCACACTTTCGGCAGACAACAAATGCTAAAGTCTGGGTTAAATTAGTTTTAAGTAATGAAAGCGCACAGCTGTGTTTTTCAATATGTAATTACTTCACAACAAATCTGCGTCTGCGGACAGTCAGTATTCTCTCACACGGGGAGAAAGCACAGGAACAATTTTGCGTGACGACTGTACAGTCTCAAAGATAATTAGACAGCGAACAGGAGGCTGGACTGTGACTGTAAACAAGATTATTTTATATAATGGAATATGTCCTAGTTATTCAACAAACAGGGCTACAAATGAGGCTTCTGTGTACTGCAAATGGAACCTCTCCGCTACATGTGTGTCTTAAGAGCACGCTGGTTTATCCATCATTGAAACCATTACATGACATATGAAAGGATTAAGGAGAAGGACGTGTAGTAGTCCTGTTTTTAATGCAGGTATTATACAGGAGAAATACTTGTCTTACAAAGGTTCTTATTAATATATATCGATTTTTGGTGCAGCAGAGTGAGCAGATGTATCTTCTAGAGACCGCACATCTCACCCACTAAAACTAATTTGATTAACATACATTCATATCTTCACACACGATTAATTTGATGTATCAGGATCTGTGATAAGAGGCAGCAGTGTTTATATCATTTACTTCAGCCCTGTCTGGATGAAATATATAAAATGATTCTGTTCAGTTCCATACAGTGTGATGGGACACTGATAACATTTCCATTTTAATTATACTGATATAGTATTAAAGCACATTACATTCACTAGAGGGGGAAAAAAAACCCTCAGAAGCGTCTCTCTCGTCAGTATAAGTTCTATTACTCATAATCATGACCCAGCATCTCGTGATTAGAACTTCGCATCTTGTAATTAGGAGGACACATTTTCATAATTAGGAAATCTTTATGTGTTAATTATGGGAAGACTATTCCATATTTATGATAAATAAGACCAATCACCGTTTCAGAAGACAGACTGAGATGATAGTTGCTATTATTTCCTTATTGCTTTGAGGCTTTTGGGAGGCACTCATTCAGTCAATGACTAATCTTCATGGCATCATTTATGCTGTATGTCAACACTGCCCGTGAATCTTAAGTTACTGAAATAGTAGTTTAGGATGGAGAACACGTTATGATTAACTTAAGTCTGCTTCAACTGTTTGTTGTTGTTGTTTTGCCTGCTTGGGGGCAGTGGTCGTGGGTGTATTATCACTTTTTTTTAACTTGATAACTTGCTAGCTAAGGGCTTATTTACACATTCAGCAGATACTGAACATTAGCATTTGTTTGGAGTCATGCTTCAGGCTACCTGGTGACTTTAAGTCGAATATTCACTCACTTTTCAGCTCTCTTTTTTTTTGTTTTCACTGACTCTGGAATAAAATATTTGGCTCTTAAGTTTCTAAATGCTTCAGTATGTCCATCCTTTGTGTTTCTGAAGTTAAAGGTGACCAGTGGAGTTTTCTGGTAAACAAAGAAAGTTTGCCTCCACTTTGTCCCGCTGTGCCCACCAAAGGAGGATAGATTTGAAGAAAAATGGTGAAAAGATATTTTTTTTAAAGTAAGGAACATGAATTCAAATCAAGCACATCACATAAGAATAAATCTTACGATGTAGCAAACTTATCAAGGGGTCAAAGGTCTTTAGTTGCACAGCTAAGAGCAGGAATTCTTCTTCTGGCATTTTAAGTTTGCACATTTAAAAACATCCAGGAGGTGGTGTCAATTGTGCGAATTATGAGAAGTTCAAAATGAATCACATATCCCTCTGTCCATATTATGATGAGTTAAGAATACAGATATTAAATGAAACGTCTTCCTTAAATCCAGAAATGTTCTGATGCTCTGACAATGACAGAATGAAATGGTTGTTAAATTTTAATGCTCATAAGTTGGCTACCTTTGTTTCTAAAGCTTGTAAAAACATCAGGGTGGTTTATTTCTTTAGTATTACTTGTAAGTTAGGTTGATATTCTGGTTTCTGGTCTGTTTTTTGAATAATAGTCTTGTAAGCCTGTTTGGACTGGACATATTATGTGTGCATGACACAATAAAACATAAAACCAAATTCGAAATCTTTCCTTTGCTAAGCCAAATTTAAAAAAAAAAATCTGAAATCTGCACCGTTTAAATTCATGTTTGCTGGCCTGATCTCTTCGTCCTTGCCTCTATACACTCTATATCTAGTTTTTACTTTGTCACTGAAACTACACTCAGGAGTGTGCTGAGAATCAATCAAAACTGTTAAATAATGAGCTGATAGGAGGTATAATGCTCAGTAGAGCTGAGGGGAAATGCAGAGTTGTGCGATAACTCGCTCTGGCTTCACCTCACTGGCACAAAAAAAAAAAAAAGATGGTCGACACTTCTCTGTTCCCTCTAACTGTACAAAAGTGAAGCTAAAATATTCCGGATATGATATGATATGGTCTGTGCAGTAGTGACCAGCGTTGGAGCCGTGCTTTTCAGTTCCCACCCACGCTGCTGTCCAGCTTAATCGCGTGTGGAGCTCAACAGTCATTCATGGCATGAAACCCTGTTTTAGATCATCAAGTAACTAATTAAAACCAAACTGATCAGAAAAATGAACACTTGAACAAACATCAGTGTGAAAAGAACTACCTAAAATGACAGAAAAAACCCATCTTTGGCAAACATTTATTTGTATTTACATGTACTCTGATGTTTTAGTTCGGCCCAGTCCCACCTCTTAACACTGGGGAACCAGGATGTGTGACCTGTACTGCAGCCTGCCACCAGGGGGCGATCAAGATGCTTTGGTTTCACATGTAGGGAGCTCTCATGTCCATTTCTCTTTATACAAACTGTGGTTTACCTTTACAACGACCCCTTCAAATGATGAGTGGTCTCTTGATCCTTTGCTAAATATTGATTTATAGCTGCTTTAAGGTGGCTCTACCAGCCCCAGGTCCCACTCACCAGCACTGTTTTGAATGGTAACCTAATTCATCATTAAGAGATAATTGTCTCATACTAACGAGAACGGTGTCACATAATTACAAGATTAAGTTCTTACATGTCTGCTTGGACATGCTGCTGTTAGATGCTAAAGGATAAAATATCAGGTTTTACTGATCCACCAGATTAGGAGTGCAGCTCTCCTAATGTTTGTGCTTTCACTCTTGTTCGTGTGTCATCCTCAGGGGCTACTGTATTAATGACACATCTACTGCATGTTTTAATGACTGCATTATAAAATCTGATTCTGTGAGCTACCTGTCGGGCAGAACTCTCTTGCTGTAGAAATCAGGCAGTCCATCCTCCAGCATACTGACGCCTCCGTTTTCTGAGCAATGCTGCACGCACGCACGCACACACGCGCACACACACACACACACACACACACACACACACAACAGGAAACAGATAGAATAACAGGATAAAAATGATCAATCCACCATGTCGACAAAAAGCTGAAAGGCTGACAAAAGGTATTATCATTTCAAATGGCGGGCTGGCTGGCAAAACCACATCCACTGCCAATAGAAGTCTGTTTGTAAAACAACTCCTCATCACGCTGCCCTAACTGAGTTTGTGCCGATTTAGAAAAAGCTTTTACAAAGTCTCAAAACAAACAAGCTGCTAAGTTAGAGGCTGCCCCACGGCCCCTGGGAGATGGTTGTGCATGATTAACATTTGAGTCACAGAGACACATGCGACAGCTTCCTACTTTAAAAGGAACTTATTTTTGGAAAGTGCCACTGGCGTGGAAAACAAGATGAATAACAAAAGTTCACACAAAGCTGTTGGAAGATTAAAAAAAAAAAGCCTAAAAACTATACATGTTGGGTTTTTCTTTCTCACCTCTGCACCTTCCTGAGCTCTTTTGTGGAAACACAGACTGAACTATATGTGTGAGATGAAAAATGGGGCACTTAAAAACACACAATGGTGTCACTGGCACAATAAAAACTCCATAACCTTCTAGATGCCTTCAAAGAACATTACAGATACTATTTATATAAGTGCTGGCTGTGATAAAAATCAGGCGAGCATACAAATCTCTTACATTTGTTCATGGTGGAGGAATTGACCCTTCGCTGAACCCCGCCCCAAACAGTACCTGTCCAATCACAGCTTAGCGATCTTGGACAGCGATCTTGCAGGAGGCTCCGAGGAGAGTCTGGACAATGGCGTCTTTTTTATAGTCTCTCAAAAACACGAAACACAAGAGCACGCGTGTGGTGAATGGATTAAACTCCGTCTTCATCTGCTCTAACATAAGCTGTGAATGTTAGCATGTCTGGCTAACTAATGCTAGCTTACTAGCTGCAGTTACGAGGAGGATGTGGGCTGATGCAGAATCAAAGTGTGTCGACGACGATGCATCTCATTCGGGCTTTGTGTCTAAAGGTCTAAGCCGGGTTAGTTTAGCTTTTATCCTGGCTGTCTTTCGTGATCGCGGTCCGGCAGGGTGACCCGTCTCAAGGTCTGCTGCACTAATTGAGTCCCTGTGCTTCCTTTTCCCACGTTAGTGAGTGGATTTCTGTCATCTATCATGTCGATATACCTCCCGTATTTCACCATCCGACCAATGTTTGCTGAGATGTAGGCTAGCTTTAGCCTCGTTTAGCATTAACGTTACATCATGTACGCAGCTGCGATGTAACTTTACATAAACACTTTCACAGGGTTTTTGTGTTAAAACGTGTCGGATGGAAACATTATGGAGATGGAGTCATTATTTTAGCCGATAAAATCCACGGTCATCAGCTAGAAATGAGAATCTGCTTTTGTTTACTTCTCTTAGGAATCACAGACCTCATGTTTCAACAAATACTCCCAATTCTGACGTTAAATCGACCACTGTTATCACAGTAAACTGACATAAATGCAGTGCAAGAACGGAAAGCTTGGCAGACTTAGCAACAGTAACTAAGGAGGGTGGTGCTTAGTGAAGGGTCAATTGCCCTTGTTCCATCACAAAGAGCTCAGGGGAAAGGTGATTCCCACCTCCCGAAGCTCATAATGAGGTCAAAGGTCACCGCTGTGCCGTTTGCAACCAACTCACAGATTCTGGGGGAAGGTGCCCGGCCCTGTGTCTCCGCGGCGGGCGAGGCCTGACGTGGGTCACGTGGCGCAGGGGCGAGCCGTTGGTGGGGAGGGTGGACAGACACTCCCATGACGCAGAGTGGGTAAGAGGGGCCGAGTGCGGTGGAGCAGAGGGAGTGGGAGACGGACTGGGCTCATCACCTAGACCTACAACAAGACGAGGGAAACGACTGTGACAACAAGAAAAAACTTATTCTCATGTCAGCTCACAGTTGGACCCGTTTTATGGTCTGAGTTCATTTAAATAGAATGACGATGCAATCAAATAATTACTTACAAAAGAGTTCTTACATTCCATTTTTCTAAACCAATATATGAGATTTATGGCTCTCATTTTTTAAATAATTGAGTAAAGAACAAAAACCCATAGCCACGCTAGCTGCCCTGTGAGGCAGAAACCAGCTATTCTTAGGCCATTACCACTAATGGGGCAAAAAATGTCGAGTTCAGCCTGAGGGAGATATCAGAGAAAAGGCCACTTCACTTCCTAGAAGGGGTTAATCCTTTCACACTATGATATGACATGCTAAATTAAATACAATGGCTAATAACACAGTCGCTGTTAGCATGAACCTGGGCTGAGAAAAGCGTCAATAATCAAAGACACGATGACTCATTTCATCATGGTAAGTTGCACACCACTTATGTGGCTGAAGAAATGCAACACTTCTACAGTACTCCTCATTTTATTACAAATAGAAAGTCAATTGACCCTGACCCTGCTATTACTACATCACGCCACATGAGCACTTCAAGGCAATTAGCTGCGAGTCGAGGCAAAGACTCACTCAGTCTGGTGGAGACGGGACGGATTCTTCTGGTTCTGGAGCTCCGCTTCTTAATAGCCATTGTGTCCTTTTGTCAAAGGAGATAAAAGTGATGATGAGCGGTGATTTGTAACCTCCAGTACATTCTGAAGCACGAGAATAAACGTCGTTAACAACCAACAATGATGAAATGCCGTGGCTTTTATTTCGCAGGCAGTCAGTCAGTTTGGTTGCTTGACATCATAAAACATGAAAAAGCTGGAGGGGATGATAAGCTGATGAGGAAATTATTAGTTTGTTTGTCCTCTTTCAGTAAAAGAAAGAGCAACTACAACACACGGGGTTAAGTGGGGGAAATCAGCATCAGTGGGAATCTACAAGGATTATAGGAAGTATGGTGATTGATTTTGAGACACTGACACTAAAAATTACAAGTGTTGTGGGACAGAGGATGACAATGTTTTGACCATGGTATACCATGTGTTAGCACACAACAATAACACATTAAAGGGTAATTCCGGTATTCTTAAACCTAGAAGCTATCTTTACATATTGGAGGGTCTAAATGACTAAAAGGTACAAAACGTTTTAGTTCTGGTCCAGCAGACTGCCTGAACTAGCAGCCATGAAACAGGCTGCATGACAGCGAAGTAATCCTTGGGGGGCAACCGTGCCTGTCAAAGCATGAGTGCGAGAAATGGCTGAGACTACTGAGTAGCAGCGTTAGCATTTAGCTTGACTGCTACGAAAACACACACACACACACAAAAAAGCACTGTTGTGCAATGGACTCAGAAATCGGAGCGCTCTTTTTACAGACTGGCAAAAGCTAAAGAAAAGAGAAGCTAATGCATCACTGCAATTCACAGAAACACATGAAATCCAGGTACTGGGTTTTGTGTGCCTTCTTTGCTTTGCGTATTTCTTCAGTGTCAAAGTTGGGTAGAAATAAATGTTGTGGGCCCTGGTCACATGACAATCCATGGCTCATTGTGTCTTTACTAAGTTGAAAGAATCACTGTCGAGTCCAAGCGCCTTTGATTTACGCAGATAATTGTTTGTTTCACTCCTGGTTTTGCAGTTCCTCCTACTAAAGGAAGCTATATTTGCCGCTGAGTCCAACTGAGGGGGTGTGTTTATTCTAAGTGTTTGACAACATTATGGTGTTTTAACACGTTACTCCAGACCTGAACTAACCCTTTCGTCATGCAAAATGCAGCTCTGATGTTCTGCGAGGTAAAAATCACCTTTTTTTTTCTGTTGGTGTCTTTGAATAGAGAGAGATAACAGCTGTTTCTGGTTAAGCAAAAAAAGATCTTAAAAACAGGTCTATCTCCGGAGGATCCTTTCCATAATTTTATAAGACACTTAGAATAACAACCTGAGCCTGTCAGTGGCAAAAATAAGCACCTCTGGTGGACGTACTCCGACAGCAGCCAGGTTTAAAAATACCAGAATTACTCTTTGAAGGTGGGGCGTGCTGTTCTAACCCAATACACTTTTCATCAAATTTTAGCAGATATCTCCTCATGGTCCTCTAACTCCCCATTCTGTGTATGTGCTGAAAAAAATCTGATGCTTCTGCACAGTCCTGGCTCTGTAAATAGGAAACTGAAAATGTCTCGCCACACGACACCATTCCAGCCCATCAGCGACAGGTTATTTGTTATGTTATGTTCATGCCTGGGCACAGGACAAGGGGAAAGGGAGGGTTAGCGAAAGGGGCGGTAAATCTTTTGAAGGAGCACTGATGGAGGATTTGTTTGGCTGTTGAGTTCAAATATAAACAATCATTCCTCGGAGTCGCGTTCCCCACCTTTAATGTAGGCCTGCAGCAAATAATCATTTTCATTTGTACTGTTTTTGTTTTGATGGATTAATTCTTAAAAATCTATAAAAGGATGTCCATGTCAAGTTCTGGGATGCCAAGGGGACATTTTCAATTAGCTTTCTTTGTCCATACAACATCCTAAAGCCAGTAAACATTAATCAAACTGTGCTTGTACTTTTTTGCCAGTATGGACGTGGAATTGGACCTTAAATTACATTCACAACGGTCTTAAAAAGGTCTTAAAAAGGTCTTAAAAAGGTCTTAACTTTAACTTGTTGAAACCTGCAGAAACCCTGCAGAGGTGCGGCCTACTAAGTACAAAGTCATATAAAATATTAGTATATATTTTTGTATACAGACTTTTGTATAAATTGTGATTTTTAGTTAATGTGCAACTCAAACAATTTTGACACAGTCTTGGGGACCTCCTGTGATTTCTAGCGCCCCCTAAGAGGGGCCCGGACCCTAGGTTGGGAACCAATGCTACAGAGGAAAAGTAGCAATTCTCACATTTCAGAAGCTGAAACTGGTAAAATATGATTTTTACTTGAGAAATTAAATAAACTAGCAGCTCATTATCAAAATTGTTGTTATTCATTTGGATCAAATCAACTAATTGATGTAATTGTATCAGTATTATATTTGTGATCAATGATACTTTTCAAACTCTTTCCAAGCACACACACACACATCATCAGCACATCCTCAGACACTTACTATTCCCAGGTTGACGCCAAAGTCCTCGTCAGGAAATTCCAGAGACTCGATCACTCTGGACTGTCTGATAGTGCGTCTGCCCGTCCCCACGTCATCCCAGCGCTTCGCCTGGGACACCTGCCGCAGCTGATGCAACACACACACACACACACACATCAAACACATGCATGAGCACACGCATATTCACACACGGCAGTGACACCTGGAACAATCTCCTCCAGCACAATCTCAGAGGAGAGCGTCTGCCCTTGTACCCAAGAAGCTGACAAACAAAGCAGAGGGTGCTGCTGCCGCGTTTAAAGCCCATGAAGAATATGAATAAAATACAATATCTTGATTATCAAAGTGGAGTGAGTCATGATAGAGGACAAACTGGCACTGCAGTAAAACTGAAAGGAAAATGAGATGTAACAGAGGAGGAAGTGAACGGAATGCAAAACAGAGCAGGACAGGCGCTGTTATTGCCAGAAGTCTATTTCTGCCTCCCTCTCCACCGGCTTCATTTTAAACAATTTAATTTTATGGGGAGGAGAGAGAACCTGCAGGGTCCAATCATAGCCTTAAGTGACTCAAATCAAGTTGTTATGTTGTTTTGTAAAGTGCAATGTTCTCCAAAAAAAAAAAAAAAGCCTATAACCCTTCATCTCGGTACGGTAATGACGCGCGGCGGCTGAAACGCGGTGCCCACTTCAATCACTTAAAGATGCTACAAATTAAAGATGCACAACCTTATTGGCAGCATGGGAGACTTCTATCACAAATTTTTCAACACATAGCAAATTTTAATGGCTCCTCCACGCCGCAGACAGTCTTTCATGAGAGACTCATAGCGTAATAATGAGCCTCTGCACTTGAATCAAACTGCACCACCACTGCTTCTTGCCACATTATAACGTTTACTTTAAGATTCGATTTAGTAAGCCGAGTGTTGACTTTTTGACATTTTGAGTGTAATCCGGAGGCAGTTCTGGGCCGCCTCTCAGGCACGCTGGCTAAAAATCTCTGCTCCACATTGACGTGTCTGGAGGCTGAAGTTTACTTATTTGGCAACATTTTAGCAATAAATGTGTGTGCGGGATCTCTAATAAACAAACTTTTTACTACACTGATGAATTCCATACTTGGTCAGACTGGATGACTGCATGCTTTAAAACTTCATTTCCAAGGGTTCAGATAAATTCATGACTCATCTCACTATAGAAAAATATTGACTCACAAACTGAAATCATACTGCACACAAACACACAAATCGGTGAATATACACAATATCGAGTGCTGCTGCAGAAGGTCACTCATGGATTATTATTATTTCTATATAGACAAAGTAATTTTTTTTGCCAGCAAGGAATTATATTAAGACTCAGAGACACTGATGGTGCTTTTCAAAGCATGGAAACAATCCAACCAATCAGAAGCGGTCTGAGGCAGAGGGTTTGCCTTTCTCCTGTCAATTACTTCTAACCAGCTTCTGGCTGGAAGCCCGGATCAGCGTAAGTGTTTAAATTTCCAGGCAGCTGACGACTTTCCTCTGAAAAAATAACTTTGAGATTGCTGATCTAAACTTAGAGTTCAGCGTTTTTGGAGATACTGTTCTTATTCGCGTTTTTGCTGAGAGTTTTGTCATCGCTGTGAGGTTGCTGAGTAACCAGCGCAGTCTCCAGGAAGTCATCGCTCTCCATAAAGAAATAGTCCAGCGCATGACCCTCTGTAAAAATGTACCCTGTCATTTTTAAACTTAGGTTTTAATCAGTGAGCTTTGCAGGTACTGGTAGGCAGATTTCTTTTAACTGTTGGACAGAGCCAGACTAACTGTTTTTTCTCTGTTTCTAGTCAGTATGCTAAGTTCCTGTCTCCTGGATCAGCTACATATCTAGTGGACAGACATTAAAGCAGTCATTCCCAAAGACTGGGTTGAGACCCACAGGTGGGTCACGGGAGATTTTATTTGGGTCCCCAAATAAATAAAAGATTATGGAAAAAATTCTGCTAAATCCAAGATTTATATCTGCAGAAAACCTTAAATAAAGCATTTTTTTAAATATGAATTTGTCTATTGTTCTACTGATGTGAAGAAAAAACAAGTTAATTTCATCTAAATGCACTTATTTTGTCTAACTTGGGCTAAAATCTTATGTTTTTCTTAGAACAGGAATTAAAAACAGTGAGTTGACCTGTTAACTCAGGCTAAATGAATTTATTTCTCATTTGGAAAGTTAAGTGTCAAGATGATGTAAGGAGATGCAGAAATGGCAGTAAAAATGGTTAGAAATGTTCATGAGAGCACAAATGAACTAGTGAAGCTAACTGTGATTTGGGTCACGATGCATTAAAGTGTTTCATGAATTGAAAGCTGAAATCTGTGATGTTGACTCATAATGCCATTATCTCAAGATCGCAAGTTAATTATTTCGTCATCTCAAGATAACAAAGCTCGTTCTCTCATGATAACAGGTTAATTTACCTTTTTTTCTTGAGGAAACAAAAGGCCAATTTTCTTGAGATTACGGGATCATTTACTAAGTAATTACTGATGACTTTTGTTTTCTCAAGATTACAGGATAATTATTGAGAACTCTAAAATGAGTGCCGGGTTTATTTGATCACGCCTGATTTCAGTCTTCAAGATCTCGGTCGTTACTGTAGCAGAGGATTCATAACTTAACAACAATTCAAGGCTTAAATGTGAAGTTTTGTTTGCTCAGTAGAGCAGATAATCTCAGTTTATAGGCTTGTAGCCAAAGATGAAAGGTTGACCAACTCCCATCTCTCTGCTTCAGCCGGCAGCTGCTCAAATAAAGCCTATTATAATGGCAGAGGTAAAGACATTATTAAGGCCATGCCGTTTGCAAGCCTGAGCCACTGTGCATATTGAATCCCTAAAGCATCTCCACATCCCCAATTAATCTGATCTGATCTCTGACAAACATTATAAGTTATAAGAGGAAACTTTTTGTTCATGTAGGCTCGTAATAAGCAGTTGATTATCCTTTTTTCTTGAGATAAAGAAATATTAACTTGCAATTTCAAGATAATGACCAAAAAAATGGCTCCTCCGCACAGTCCAATGGCACTACTATTAAATTTCATCATGTCCTTATATATTTGTGGTCTCAGCTTTTTGCAAACCCCACACTTTGCTGTGAAGTTGTAGATTTCAGCTTTAGACACGGAAACACTTTCTTCTACATTTCTACAAAGAAGTCATGCAGTAAAGTGATATTACCAGTACCAGGGTTTTATGAGTGGTGTAGAGCTCCTGCAGAATCTGATCCACTATGGAGTTGGTCAGATAGGAGACCACCGACAACTTCACCTCCCTGAAAAGAGGAGAGCAGAGGATGACGAGAGGAGGGGAACAACAATTTAATCGGCATGTAAGCTGAAGCTCTCGGCCCGACTTGAGCTGTTTCGCCGGCTCTGTTTCTTACTCCAGGGCGCGGTTAATATCCTCAGCTGCTCTCTCCATGAGGGCGTTGCGGATGGCGGAGCGAGGGATGGAAACTTGCTCGGAAATGGAAGAGAGCGGCGGGCTGAGCCTCTCTGCGGCTGAGCACGACATCGGACACAACTCGCGGCACAGGGACACCATGGAGTCCACTACCACCTGGACACAATTGACACAAAACATACATTTTCTAACATAAATTTATGTTTCAAAGGCACTGAATTATTTATGCACAGTGTTTTTTTTTTGTAATCTTTTATTTCGGTCCACTGCAGCAATTTCATTCATTCATGTGTTAACTTGTGACACTTGATTATGATCTGTTCACTACTTCTTCCAGATCCATTTGTGCATAAACACAAAAGTGAAAATTCCCCAGATGATATTATTGCAATTGAATTGATCCTGACCATAGCAAATTAGAAATGTAGCCTTGTGCATATCAACAAAATTGGGAGGGCACAAACAGAAATGTAAATTATGCTCAAGTCAGTTGAAATTCAATACAAAGTATCCCGGATTTGTCCTAGGGGGGGTGTGCTGCTTTTTTATCATTCGACTGCACTGTGCTACTGAATCCCAAAGGGAACAAACGGAACTAAAAAAAATGTTAAACTGTTCCTTCCCTGTGAATTTAAATGCTACATTTCTTTTGAAGTCAGCATACCTGCACCGCACACACACAGCCGCACGCTATTAATGGGCAATTTAAATGCAACTAGTCCAGAACTCCACTACTGTTTAAAATACAGATGCATCAGGGGAACGGCCGCTTCTGCAATTACGGCCACAGTTCCACCTTCAACCCACCTGCAGCTCTTTGTCTGCAGCCTTGGCGAGTTCTCCGGCCAGAGTGTCCAGTCGCTGCTTGACGGGGCCGTCCACTGACAGCACGTGAGCCAGCTCGCACAGAGAGGGGTACAGCTAAAACAAACACACACGCAGAGCAAGACAGGAAAGAGAAGAGGTTAAAATGATTTATCAAGAGGAAAAAGTGGTTATTAAGCAGCCCGTCCCTTTTCTGAAAGTTATGACATATGTGGACTCATTATGTTGAACGCAGGCATCAAATTTGATGACCTTAGACTTGACTAAATCAAAAAAGACTTACAACTTGACATGGACTTTAACACCACTGACTCATGACTGTACTTGAACTTGAGCCTTTGGACTTGAAAATCCTTGACACCTTCCCCCGAGCCCAAAGATTAAAATCCCAAGCAAGTTGACACTCAATTCCCCACATCCACTTTGTTTTGCACCAGTTCGACACAGCATGTACTGTAGTCAGCTTGCAGGAGAGAACCATGAAGAACTGGTGTTGTAGAAGGAAAAAAAGATACCTCCGATAATTTTGTTAACATACAAAAACGTACAGGTCGAAAATTACATTCGGAGACGCGTCTTCCATTTGACATTTGACATTAGACAAAGAATGGTCAAGGCTAATATTAACACAGTCAGCAATTTAATGCATACATTAGCTTAACAGATAAGTAACCTTGCAAACAAATGAGGTTTGAAACTCACTGTTACATTATGACTTGTTTACAAGTCGAAACTCAAACTTTACAACTTGGGACTTGCCTGTTGTGACTTGGGACATGAGTTAAAAGACTTTTGACTTGAATAGCAATGACTCGGTTCCACCTCTGCTAAGTAGTATTTTGATGTAGCAGCAGGTAAAGGTGGAGCAACTCTGACTACACCATATGCTGCTGGTCGGTTTACACTTTATTGATCCCCAGGGGGAAATCGTCAGCGTTACAGTTGCACCCATTCCAGAATAGTAATAAAGTATATGTAAGCATATAGAAATATAGAAATTAAGATAGAAGTCTTGTGTAGAGATAAAAATATAGAAGTAAGAGGTGTAAAAACATGTAAACAACAAAAATATACAACAATTTATACAGCAGTGGTCCAAATAATAGTGTAAAACAACAGTAATGCTGAAGATGGGGGATGCTGAAGTGTGATAGGATACCTGTATTATAATAAGAGTATAGGTTGATTTAAACTATGTTTTATAAGCCATGTTTTGTGTCCTTTCCTATAAATATTTTTTTATTTATCCAAAAGCCATTAAGAACAACACAATTTGGGTTGCCAGGTTGGGAAAAATCTCTCTAGCTCGACTGATGTTGGATTCTTAAAAAGGGGTATTATCATTATCATTATCATTAGGATCACAGGAAACACAACATCTTGTAACTAAATAGGTGATAATATTGTCTGTTGTCTTGCCATCAGCATTTGCTGTAAATGACTTCTGCTGTTTTTTTGTTTTTTTTCTTTACCTAAATCTTATCACCTTCATGTCCTGGATCAGACACTGGGTTTTAAGCCTGTTTTTTAAACCTGCATTTTATCAAAGACAAAGAACATCGTCCCACCTGGGCGTCTCCTTTGATATATGATTGACAGTCATTAGTATAATAAGAGTTGACAGGAGGTGTCCTCTCCTCTTCTTTGAAGTGTCGGACAGTTCAGGACCGTTTCAAGTGAAAAATGACCATCTGGAGGGTTTTCCAGCCTGAGCTGTAAATTGTTCAGTAGGTGGTACCACAGCAGCCCGGTTAAGTGTTTTGTTAATCTCAGCACCTTTGTAATGAGGTTTTTTTTTGTAATTAATAGTGAAACGGCAGCAATATATATTTGTTATATCCACGTTTTAGTGTCTCAGCTGTTGGGAGATCAATGAAACAGCTTGTCACTTCGTCAACTCGTCTCACTCTTTCTCTGTCGCAATGCAGAACTTGTTTTGTTTATTTTTGGGGGGGATGTTGAGCGGATCTGTGTCTTGATACTCAGGTGTATTGATACTCTCTCAGGGTTCAGCATAAACTTTTCATCTGGTTTCTTGTTGAGCTGAACTTGGTGAAGCTGCTCTGTAGTGTCTTCACTTCAGAGCTCATACTGGTCTGACATACAGGCTGTGAGATATCTTTGTTACTGTACTGAAAACATTCATACCGCCCCGCCTTCTGGACATAATAATAACGTTCCCGAGTGATTTTTTCATGTTTGACATTTTCTGTAATTTGCATTGCGATGTTAGCAGCAAGTCACATGTATTCTTGCAGTAAAAATAGATATGGTAGAAACACAACTCTAAATCAGATTCCAGACTTTAATATAACTGCTTATTATTCCTTTAATAATACATTTATTCATGACAGACAGGTGTTTCATAACCTGCCAACCAAAACATTGTTCTAATTTAGGGGTTCTCTAAGTTTTGATGACTGAGTGCCAACACAGGGAGTCAGCGTATGATTGATGGCTGCACAGGAACACCCATGAGCTTGTCTCATAATGGCATTTAATTAAAAAAAAACATTTTGAGCACCCAATTCACCTGTTTGCAGACAGGCAGATCACTTTATCTGCCCACCCTCCGAGATCTGATGAAGTGCGAGCTGATCTGTTTTACCTGAAGCCTCATTTTCTCTTCAACCATGGTGTTTTTTTTTCTACGGTGGCTTTTCCATCTCACTTCCACATTAAACAGCACAGTTGCCCACCGACACACAGCACCGGCATTGTTGACTAAACGGAATTCCCACGACACTCGAGAGGTGCCAGTTGCCATGCAACCAGTAGCTTTTTAAAAGTTGTCATTCCTAACCAGACAGATGGTTGTCGGTGGGGCGCAGGTACACACAGTAGCTGTGTGGTATATTAAATGTGCGCTACTGAAATTGAACTATTAAACACATGATGCATGTGTTTCATGGCTGCACAAAATATTTCTGAGGGCCACCATCAGCCTACGGGCCACACTTTGAGAATTCTAATTAATTGCTTAGAATTAACCTACAAAGTTTTAGTAAATTATTAATTAACCATTAATAAAGTCAGTAGATACTACATATAATAAGTGGAATGAGAGCTACAATATTTCCTGCTGAAATGCAGTGAACTAGAAATATAAAATATCTTAAAATGGAAACACTCAACTACAGTAAATGTACCTCAACATTACATTGAACCTGACAAAAACATTTTTTGTCCATATTTTGTACATATCAAGTTGAGATGGTGAGCTCATTCACAAACATTTGCTTACTCACACATCCAGCAGACAGGGAACAAAATTAGCATTGATTTGGAGTTGTGTTTGTGGCCACCTGGCAATATTCAGTCTACTTTTAGCTCTATGTGTGTTGTCTGTCAACTCCTGCAGCTCTTTAGCTGCTTAAAGCTCCATTATGGTCACAAGCTAGTTGCTAACTGTCTGGCTGACATTTGAGGCCAGGCATCAGGTGGCTTTATGAGAGCTTTTTAGCTGAAAGCAGCTGACTGAACCAAAACAGGTAAGGTTGTGTTTTTTTCTTCCAAGTACACAAGTACAATAGTTTGTACAAAATTACATAAATTCTAAAAGTGCAGTTATTATTTAGACGCTTTCATACACTGCACATTAGATGCCAACAAAAGAACACGTCAGTAAGTGTGTGCAATGTTTCTGGTACAGATATGATAAAGCAACCTTGAATAACACTGCCTGTAGACATTTTTACAGCGTTAAATATTTGGGATCATTTATACACAGAGCTAAATGATACACTGACTCATTGAGTCATTTAGCTATACATGTTCCCGGGCACACATCCAAACAATACACATACAGACCGTGAATGATCGAACAAGCTAGCGGCCATTTTCATTCACTGTACTGTTCACTGTTGAACTGTTGGTGGAAAGAGTACTGAAAATCTGTACTCAAGGACAAGTACTGTTAAAATTACTCAATTACAAGTAAAAGTACTGGTGTCAGAAATATAATTGAATAACAGTACAAAGTATTTGTTGTAAAAACTACTCAGAGTATTAGTTACTTTTAAGCGTTGATGTCACAGTCACCTCTCTAAACTAGGGTTGCAGATTTGTGCATTTTCCTGAACCAGTAGTTGAAATACTAACAATCAATTAATCATTAAGAATTTATAAGATACAAAACACGTTTATTTCCTCATTTTTAAATTTTTTCTTGTCATTTCTATAATTATATGTGTCATTGTTTGTAATCAGATCACGTTATTGGCTACTAAAATGCAGATGAAAGGTTTGGGTATTAATTTAAATTGTACTCAACTATGATTTCAAAAATAACTAGGTAGATTACATAGTGTAATGCATACTTGAAAATCTACTCATAAAAGTAAAAGTACCACCCCCCAAAAAAACTACTTAATTACAGTAATTTGAGTATTTGTAATTAGTTACATCCACCCCTGCTGTTAATATATCACTTTATTAATTTTTTATATTTTTCAAGTGAGAAAGTAACCATTTAGATTCCCAATATGTGATCAGTTTATCAAAATGACGCCTTTTGGAAATTTGCTTTGATGTTTTTGTAATGATCAGTTTCCCTACTGTCTCAGCATTGTCCCATACGTCATATTTTTGTGTCCCAGGTGCTATTTTTATTGTCCCTGGACAATGGGACATCCTTAATTTTGATTGCCGATTGTCAATATGAAAATATTTATTGTAGCCCCTTTAAGTACGGAGCTTGAGTAAGTAGCAGTTGTTGTCTACCATTGGTGAAATGTGACAACACTCTGTCTTTGAGTGGCTGTACCACACATCCTATGGCATTATGAGTGAATACAGTTTAAATACATCTCTCTTACACACGATGAGTGGCAGTCTACTCACAGCTCTCGAGTCCCTGGCTTCTTTGAGGATCTGTCTGGCCGTCTGGACCTCCTCTCCCTCCTCACAGCCTTTCAGGACGCACACCTGCTGCTGCACCCGCACACACAGACGCTCCATCACCTACGCCACGCGTTGAACACATTCATGACAGATTCACAAACGCAAGTTATCATATGCAGAAACGTCCGTTGAGCGCACATCAAAATAAAAAATCTTGACTCGTTCCCCATCATGCGCACAAACGCAGACAAACGCGCACCTGTTCGGCGGTGCTGGTGACGAGGCCTTGGTGCAGCCTGAGAGCCTGTTTCTGAGAGAAACGCTGAGTCTGGTTGTTCCTAAGCAGAGCACGTTGGATCTGTCACACACACACACACACACA
>JAJHUR010117957.1:892-16570 GCA_027495735.1 Lutjanus campechanus | reverse complement strand
TACCCATCCTCACATCGGCATAGAGGTGAGTACATATTGAGTGGATTATCATGTAAGGGTGGAATATCCTTTTAAGCCAGATGAGCAGTATGGAGACATTTTATGTTTTCTTCTTGTTTGAAAACTGGTCCCCAGTCACTTAATTTGTTTGAGAGATTCTGCAACACTGTTTTCCTGTGAAACTCCTGTTTTGGGAACTAAAAAAACTAAACCCACCCTTTAACTGTGAGTAGATAGGGAATGAATTTTCATTTTTGGGTGATCTATCCCTTTAAAAGCAGAGCGAGCGGAGCAGGGCAGGGCCGGAGGGCCATCTGGCAGGCATCAGTCTGCATGTGTGCAGTCGTGTCTGTGTAAAGTCAGGTTAGACTGCGTGTGGCTCCTGTACTGCTGGCTGAGTTCGGTCACCTCACTCCCTTTTTCAGAGAGACAGTGTTTTTGTGTGTTTGTCTTTTTGTGTTTTAGTCTCCTCAGTAGAGGCGACCTTAGTTAGTTTCTCCCTTAGTTTGTTTACCTGATTTTAAGTTAATATTTATTCGCTGTTTTAAGAGTTCACTCTTTTCTTTTTTACCTTAAATTTGTTAATAAAAGAACCTTGTTTGTGCATTTACCTCAGTTTCTCGTCCTTTCTTTTTCTCCAGGTGACTTTTAATTATTGTTCTTCCCCTCATCCCCTGGACCACCACTGGGGAACATAACACAGATCCTACTGTGCGATAAACAATCAAAATTAAGTTTTGTGAGAGCATTCTACAGGTACAAAAGGGCAACAAGTTGAAGGAAAAACTTGAAACCTGACTGAGCCAATATGGAACAATCACTCGACAGATAACTTCAATTTACATCTTTTTCATTGTCAAGCCGACACTAATTGAAACGGCAGCCTCCTGACATGTTGTCTTCTGTTCGCCTCCCACTCATTGTTCCGTCAGGAACACATGTCAAAAGGGCACACATCACAAAACCCTGACAGATCACATTAAACCACGCACAGAGAGGGGAAACGAAGCTCGAGCGGAGCCGTCTTCGTTTTTGTGTGAAATGCAAAAGCAATTAAGCTCCCACTTATTTTATTTCTTTATCTACAAAGTGAACTATTCAGTCAGACAGTTATTTGTTATGAATGTAATTACAGTTTCAAGCACTTTATCCAAAAATCTAAGCTCTTTTTCAAACAGCGCCCGTAAGAACCCTGATGGATGAAACGTTCAGGATGTTCACATCTTGTCTAAGACACTTTACAGATTTTTTTCTGATTGTAAGTTGTTATGAAAACCTGATTTGCTCTTTTATCATAAAGATTATACCTATTATACTCAAACTGTTATTATCAATCTTCCATATTCAAGGCAATCTAAGTGTTTTTCAGTGACAGTGTGTTAATCCACATCTTTCACTGTATCTACCTTCAATCAGTTTGCTTTATCTGCTCGGGAAGATGACACAGATGACTGGCTACAAAAGATGTCTTTCCTGATTTTCAACACAGTAGAATCAAAGTATTGGGTGAATTTAGGCTGACGGGGACAGTTTGACCCCTCCACACAGACATCAAAACCAAACATCACAGTATGATAAAATACAGCAGACAAAATCAGGGCACAGTACACTATTTTGCAGAGCAAACTGTCATATTGTCGATACTTTTGCACCGTGTCTGTAATCCTGAAGATGTTAACATCCTATTTAAGGAGAAACATTTGTCCCAAAACCTTTTTTTGTTGTTGTTGTAACATTTGGATCATTAGGACAGGACCTTTGAGTGACTGGGGCAGCACGTTATCATTTATTTAGGCTTGTGTAAACATATTTATTACACAATTTAATTCATACTTTGATATAATTTCACCTTCACCTCTGCTCTGCCTTAAACCGTCTTCCTGCCTCACTGGTGCCATTCGCCTCTGCAGCAGACTAAGATAAGTTAGGGACTGAGTAAGAGGTCAGGGGCTAAACTTAGTGTTTGGCTTGGTTGGTGTATTTGGGTAAACTTTTGGGGTTTTTTTGCCAGCTGGCTTGTCCTGCTACCATTAACAGCTGGTGCTTGTGGTTGATTAATTAGGGGTCCACAGACAATTAGAGGTTGGGAACCATTTATCTAGAGCGTGCGCAAGGGTTCTCTTTAGCAAGACTGATAATTTTCTTCATTAGCAGAGCCTTTTAGCTCTGTCCCCCAACCACCTGAAATAAAAACAACAACCGATTCCCAAAAACAGAAGCAGTCACATCATACTCAAGTTTCCCTCAAAGGTTTGTTAAATATATCTGCTATGACATTTCAAGATGTTATTTTCCTCACCTCACGTGTTGCAGGGCTAGCTCCCTGTTTGAGGCTTGCCCCGCCCACCTGAGTGACATCACACCAATGAGGGTATGACCTTTTTCACAGCTGCCATTTTGTAGGTTAAATACATTTGTTACCAAAGATAGTGATAAAGGTCCCATTCCATTCAGCTCAAACAGAGTCGGGGTGCTGCTATGGTGCATGTTGGCTCACTGGAGAGACTCTGCAGCACAAAATGGAACGAGACCATAATTAGTATCATTGGTTATACCTGAGTTTATTACTTAATATCAACATGGCTGCTGTGAAACAGGTCTATTTTGATTCCGTGGTTTCACAGCTGGGGTTTTAAATTCACTCTTCAAACGAGAAAAAAAATAATCAATCAGTTCAGTGCAGAACAAAGAATTTGAATACTACATTCATAGATATTCAAAGGTTACAACAACGTTTTCAATGGTTTAAACTTTGTTTTTAAACTTGATTTTATTTAATCGTTGGTTTATTTTACAGTACAGAAACCATAATACTAAACCAAACATCAAGGTAGGCCCACAGATGGAATTTACATCCCAATAGCTGTATTCTGTAACATCGTTGGAAGTAATACAGTATAACTGTGCATGTTTCTAAAAACCAAATGATTAACTTCACACAGATGATTATTCCAGAACAACAGACAGGAAACATTTGTGTACACGTGGAGCGGTGGAGTCGTTTCGGCTCCGTACAGTCGGCACAGATTTGAGGAAAACACACATGCTGTGCATCTAAACCAAGAGCTTATTATCTGACAGGTTGAAACAACATTTCAGTTCATGAAGCATCCAGAAGCCGAGCAGGGAGATCTTTACTGGACTACAGACGAGTCATCCTCAATGATTAAAAGGTGGATCTCAGAGTAGATTTTAAAGGGTCAGTTCACCCAAATCACAACAATGTTTTTCTCACTTCTGGTGGTATTTAGCAACGGGGATGGTTTCGGGTTTTGCTGTTTTTTTGTCCAGGTTTTGACACATTTGTTTCAAATATTTCTGCCTTAATTTCAATGCACTGAAACTGAATATGAGTTTGTGGAGCTCGCAGCTTTAATTCACTCTTAACATGATGAATTTAATTTATCCAGTTCAATGAAATTCATACAGTTTACGGACCAGCGCGTAGGATTTAGGGGCATCTACTGGTGACGCTGTGGACTGAAACAAACTGAATATCGCTCGTCTCACCCTCACGAATCCACGCAGACCATGAAACTCACGACATGCCCTACATAGAGCCAGTGTTCGGTTTGTTTGTTCTGGGCTGCAGTAGGAACATGGAACATGGTGGATTCCATTGAGGGTGACCTCCATCCTCTGTTGATATAAAAAGCTCAATCCAAAGTAACAAAAACAAAACAATTCTTATTTTCAAGTGATTGTACGAATGAAAACTGCCACTTTTTGCCAACAGATCCTTGTAAATCTTACGCACTGGACCTTTAATATTGGTTTGCCTTGAAGACGGATGACATGACAGCCTCCAAAAAGTGAAGCCAAAACATCTTCGTTGCCCCCTGGTGGCCGGCTGCAGTATGTAAACCCCGCCTCCTCCATGTTAGCAGATGGGCCAAACGTCAAATATTTTTTCCCAGATGGTTTCTGTCACTTTTAGTGGTTTTAGTTTAGTCTAAATTAGTTATTTGATGCTATAAAAGGAGAATCTTGTGTCATGATTGACAGCTGAGCTCTGCTGGGAATTGAGCTGACCGGCTGTGTGGGCGGGACCTCAATACCGTGGCTCCACCCTGATCACTACTGCACAGACTCTGGCTCACCAGCACAACAAGATGGCAGCGCTCGTATCTGGGATATTTTGGATTCATTTTTGCAGAGCGGAACTGAGATACATCGTCTGTTTTTTATTTATAGTCTGTGGATGTTAAGTTACACTTCAAGTACAGTACACTAGGCCCTTTGCCACCAAATAAGCTCTAGTTCTTGAACCAGTTCCATTCCAGATCCTTGGAACGTTGGTGCTATCTAGTGAACCGGCCCTCATTTGCACCGGTTTTGAGTGGAACCACCGTAATCAAGGATGTCATCAACAGAGGACGTTTCACACATTGGTTTCAAACCAATTCAGTTTGGGTGGAAATGCTCAGAGAGGTTCAAAATTAGGGTTCTTGAACCAGAATGGGACCAGGTCCATGTTGGTGGAAAAGGGCTCAGTGAGTTCTGAATTATCCAGACTGGATCTGGAAAGAAAGATTTCTGCTGATATTTTAAAAACTAATTTTTAGATGTTTTTGGCACAACAAATACAGACAGAAATGTCACTCAGATATTTAAAAACCTGGACAAATAAACCAAAAATAAAGCCAGTGACGCCAATTTTTTGTAATTTGAGTGAATTGACCAAACACCTGCTGCACAAAAAGCCAAACGGCATGATAATCTGCACACACACACACACACACACACACAGACAGACAGACAGGATGGCAGGTAACTCACAGTTGTGTTTTTCACCTCTACAGTACAACGTAATGTAACATGAAATCCCACTGATTAAACACAGAATTGCACATCAGCGTTCTCGTCTACCTGAATCGCTTCTTGAGCATGTGTGTACCCCGTCCCTACAAACACACAGACACACACACACCTGCTACATGACTGTGCCACAATAAAAGCACATTTAATGTAAAATGCCCCGCCTGTTTGTTCAGTGATAAAATGAGAGATTAGCTTTCAGATTTTCCCACATCATGAGGTGATTTTACAAAAAATATACAATAGCTATGGTACAATTAAATATCTGATGCAGGTATCAAAAATACCAGACATTTTCTTTCTTTTCAAGATGCAATTTCAAAATAAATATTATTTTCTCTCTCTATGAATTCCTACTGATTATATTAAATCTTCAATGAGGCTTAAGGACTTTGGCAGTAAGCAGTGCACACACGGTTTGACCTGCAGATTAAACACTTATTATATCTTACTGGCAATAATGAAGATTCAGCTGTTGTCGTTCAGATTTTGTTTTGCATCTTTTTAAAATCACAGATGCAGGTACTACACGTGGAGAGCCACAGAAGCTCAGCACAGGACAGACGCTGGCGTCTGATGAAGAGCAGAAGAGCCACAGATTCATTTTCTCTGTTTCTCATGAAAATAACGAGTCTATAAGTCTCTGTAACCTGTAATAAACAAAGCAAAAAGAAAAGCACATCTGTCTCAATGTCGGGACATTGCGCCCTGACACCTGGAAGTGATGGATGATATGAAAGCTATTAATGCAAAGGCTAAAACTTCACTACTGCAGCTGTCTGAGAGTAAAGGGCTGAAGGAAAGAGACACCAGACAGACTTTACACAATTTAAAGCTCCATTAATCAATATTTTTATGGTCACAATGAATCAACTGAACACATGAAATGTGAAAACGCCTTTTTCTTTTATCCTGTTTTTGCTCACAGCACATTTCCTGTTTGGTTACATCGATAGTTCAGACAATTTGAAGTGTGGTCGTATGAGATATTTTTCCACAGTCAGCGTATTATCTACAGAAGACGGCGGTCGACACGCCCCCACTTTGGAGAAGCGGCAGGAGTACCAGTGTCAGAAGCTATGCAATGTACTGCCGTAGACAGGGACAGCAGCCAAAATTATATTAGACGCCTGAAAAAAATGTATATCAGTTGTGTGTACGCTGTATTTAGAATATTATACTAAGAATATTTATTATCATCAGACAGGAAACCACTGATATATAAACCGAATATCACTCTATCCAAAGCCACCACACTTCTTTGACAAAAACAGTCATTTTACCTCATGGATTCAGTCACACAATAACACAAACTCAACGTTTAAGGCAACAGTACACCAGCAAGTCCCATGTTCTGCGAGGTGAAAGGAGTCACGTGGCTTTGGGAAGAATGATATAACGGCGCGTCTGTCGGGAAGGGCCGTCTGATGGCAAGGTAAAGGGATGAACATATTCTAAATACAGTGAGATTGTCAAAAGAATCAAAGTATCAATGCTTTTTGAACACCACGTTTAAAACAGAACAAAACATTTGACAGTATCAAAAGTACAGAAGCTATAAAAATAAAAGTTCAGTCTTTATTGTCCTGCCTGAAGTACTGAGTGTTGTTGTTTTTTTAAATACTAGTACTGTATCATTCTATAGATTTTTTTTAGTTGCACCTTTTTTTGGGTGTCTAAAATACATCTTGCAGTTGACACTGTACACAGAAATATGTTGGTTGGCTTCCTACACTGGTGCTCCTGCTGCTTCTTCAAACTGGAGGCGTGTTAACTGCTGAAGGTAATAAACTGACTACAGATAAATGTCTCATACAATCACACTTCAAATACTCTGAAGTATCCCTTTAAGAGTCAATGCTCTCATCAACACCTGATAAATCCACCGTACACCGTACACCTGTACCTGCCCAGCACAAATGATAGACAGACAATGTTAGCAACTAGCTGGAGAACATTTAACAGCTAGAATGCCAGATATTCTTCTCAGAAGAGTCAGAGCTGAAAGGAGAGTTGATGCTGAAGTTACATTCATCACGTGGACAAGAAAATGACTACAATGTGAGGATGACTTTGTTCAGTCTCAGCTCCGACAGCTTTATAAGCTGATAACAGCTGTAGATCTCTAGGCGTTTCTGCCCCCTAGTGGCCAAAAACCGATCAATGCAGCTTTAAGGAACGGGCTTGTGCAACAGTTTATAAGCGGAGAGTAACAGAGAGCTGTTGAGTTTAAACTTGATGATAAAGCTTCACCTTACAACAAGTGGCTTCCTACATCTTTACAGACAGATGAACTGAACCAGTGGACTGTCAGAGGAGGCTCAGTGGTGGCACTGGTCGGTCACCAGTGTGCTTTAAAGGCAATGAACAGCATGTGGGGCATCGTCATGTGATTCTCCAACGCAGAGGCCAGTGTGAGGATCAGCTGCCCGTTCATTATTACTCATCACTCAGTCATCAGGCAGGAGGAGCTCAGTACAATGCCTCACTGCTCATGACTGAAAATGACTATGATGCGTGTCAAGTTACAGATGTAACCACAGTAGTTTCTGACAGATCTGAGGCCTGTTTTCTGGAGGCCTCTGCGTCCTACGGCTCCGCTGTATGAGTGGCTCCGACCTCCAGAGGCGTCTCAGGACGGGGGAGGCTTTCTGGACTGTCCATCCACAGCTCCATTGACTCCTGGGTGTCGAAGAACTCGTCGGGTCCCTCAGGAGACTGCGGTGTCTGGGAGCTGGAGCCCGCCTCACTGCTGCTCTCTCTGAGCTCCAGCAGCACCGGGAGAGAGCCGGGGAGGCAGTAACCCTCCATCCGACCCAGAGCGAGCTCAGCTAACCCAGAGCAGGGCGGTCTCAGCCCAGGATCTGATATTGCACCGCTGGCGGCATCCGCGACTGCAGTGGCATCCTCCAGCACTTCTGGTGAGCATTCAGCGTCATCAGGCTGCTGACAAGCAACAGCGCAGTGCTCAACGTCATCCTCTGGGGAGTTATTTGGAGTCAGGGGGACTTCACCGGGGTTTGAACCAGCAGGGCACGCTGGGTCGAGGCCTTGGGATCCGGCGACAGGCCCAAGCTGAGCGGAAATGTTTTGAGAGGAGTGAGTTTCCTCGCTGCTCTGAGGGGTGAGGGAGATCTTATCACTGAAGCTGAAGCGTGGGGAGGTGTCGGCTGTAGTGGGAGAGGACGGTCCAGCGCTGGATACTGTGCTGGACGGACCGCTGCTGTCTGCAGGGACAGAACATAAACCACAGAACCAGAATGAGAGAAGAAGAATATAGACAGAACATGATTAATGGTGCTCTGATCAATCGGCCACCGATAAATAGTTTGATTGGTGAAAGCTGCATTGTTTGTGCGATTCTACACACATAATTCAAACATTCACTGCCAAAGACAATTCATGCCAATTTTATTGCATGGCTGGAAAACAGAGAGCAGAAGTGCTTCGAGTTAAAAGGAAAAACAAATTTTATGTGAGCCAAAAGTGTTGGACACATCAGATTTATTGCATTTACTGAGCAGATTTATATTTTTATGCAGTGACAAACATTTTTTTCAAGTCAATTTTTTAATTGTTCTTTAATATTAATATTGCATCATGAACTTTTTATTGTGGTATCATCGTACCTTGATAATGTACAACAAACTATGCTGAGAGTATCTATCACTGACTTCATGGTGCATTCAGGTGCATCTTGTAAACTTGGAAATGTAGACTTGAATGTCCATGAAGGTTGTTTAAAATGGGAAAGTTTCTATTTATTTCCATATTTTCCTTTGCTTAAGCGCACAGTCCTACATCTATCATTACAGTTCTTTCACTACACCATGTTTAAATTATGAGCAGGCCCACACAGAATCTGTGCCCGCAGACTTTAAATGAATAGCAATGCTGTGTTAGTTGTCATGTGTCCTACATTTTATGCAACAATGGTGACAAATGTTCACACTTTGCTTTGAACTGTTGGTGATGTTCAACTAAAATTTGCAAAATACTTTCAGCTCTGTTATCTTGTACCATGTGTGCCATCTATAAGTGAATGTTGTATGTTTTCATTCAGTATCATCACTGAAAACTGTACAAAAACAACCTGGAACCCCGGAACAATATCCTTTTCATTTCTACATTTTAAAAATCAAATGTTATCAGCAAACTCAAACATTTTCTTATATAACAGGTCCCCAGGTACCTGAGATAATTTTAAAGTTGTTTTATGCTTATACTTAACATACAATGTTGTTAATAACAATAAAGTTACACAGTAAAAGTAAGTGTTCAAATAAACCCTGTGATTGCTGCTTCCAGCAATCAATGGTTGAGCCCAAAAATCCTGATCGAAGCACTCTTTAACTTTATTGTTATGATTCATTTAGCCGAACAGCTTCACTGATTTGCAAGAAAAGTGCTGTGTGTTGGTTCACTGAGTTCAGCAGAGCAATGAGTCTGAAAAAATGACAGACAGAAAGATAACAGAGAGTGAACTGCGAGGCTGTAATGGACCGCTTGTATTCCATAAATAATCCGCAGACGTGTGAAAGTGAGCCAGCTGAGGGAGGCCAACCCAGAAATGTCAAATCTTGGTGTGAACAAGGAGATGCTGCGATACTCACACCACGGAGGTCTGTCAGAACGAGATCTGAGGGAGATGGAGGATGAGAGGACTCTCTGAGGGATGTACGAGTCCACTGACGGCTGGTTGTGTGTGTCAAACATGGCTGACAGAGCTGCAGGGATAAAAAAAAAAAAAAGGTCAAGTTAAATGATGATGATTAAGATAATAATAACAAGATGAACATGTTTGTTTCTAACCTCTGGTAGTCCTCGTGTGCGGATCCCCCGCGCTCTCGCACACGCCGGCGAGGAACTCGTTGACCTGTTTTAGCGACAGCGAGTTGTGCAGCGTTTCCAGGGGGTAGATGGAGGGCACCATGGAGCAGCCTTCGAAGCCTGCGGCAGAGGAGAGAAACGACGCCCGCAGGCACATCAGCCCTCAGTTAGACCAGGCAGTCAGAAGAAGAGCAGGCAGAACCACTTCAGCTGTCACCACCGCTCCAATGCCACCCATACACTACACCTCAACACGGTGCTCCTGTTCCTGAACGGGCCCTAACCTGCTGTGAACTCCTGCCAGCCTCTCCGCTTCATTTCCACGCAGGCAAGTTGCAAAAAAAACCATGCTGGACGCCAAGACAACATGACACCATATCAAACGGCAACAAGTCTACACATCTCAAACGTCTCGCTGCATTTGCAAAAGCAAGCAGATCTCATGAAGACATGACACCGGCCTCTTTCTGGTCAGTTCCAACACACAGAAGCTGCAGCTCCAACAAAGCTGGTCAAACCTGTCCAGACTGCAGCTCAGGTCCAACACACGTTATCCAAGGCAGGTCATCCACTGTTAGTTCACAACCATTTCACCAGAGCAGCTCACAATCACAAAGCGTCAGACCACAGCTCACCTCGATCGTCTAAAAACCTCAGAGTCAGACGTTTTTACTCTGCTCACCTGCACCTGAGTGTGAGTACGCTGAATGTACAGCAAACAAGCAGGAATCACATGCTGGTTAAAGGTCAGGTAGGATTCAAGGCATTCAAGTCTAATTCAACACAGAGCAGCTGATTTCAAATGCACAGAGCTAAATGTGATGTGGATTAATAACATCAGGTTTCTGTATGAAACATTGAGGTTCAGGCTGGTGATGATAGATCATCTGTGCAGAGGTAGAAGTATAAAAAAATCTTTAATCTTGACCCGAGACAGCTTGATGCTGAGACGGTGCTGCTTTGTCAGCAGCAGCAATCTGTTTCTGTGTCACCTAAACATGTAAATATTCATATGTCATGTTGTCAATGTGATGCTACGTGCAATATGTTGATTTATATACAGTCTGTGAAGGAATGTGCTGATCGTGTTCTATTTCACTTCTACTGAATACTGTGGGTATAACCGAGAGTTTCTGTACTGATACTGATGGTTTAAGGAATGTAAACATGTTCTCGCTTCATGTGAAACAATGCAACAGATTTCTCGGTGTTTAACAGAGTGACACAGGGATGACAGATTTTTGTAGGCTAACCCAGAAATTAGTTTCCCTCTGGTTCCCTCGACAAGAAGAAGTTCATGATGTTTTCATGTTTTGTTCAGGAAGATGATCTCACAAAAGAAATTTTATAGTTATTGAGACATAAGTGCAATTGCCAGAATTCACACACTCGCAAGTCACCAACATTTCATGACTAGTGTTGAAATGTGATGACGTTTAATGTCCCTCAAAGTGCTGTCACTTTTTCCCAAATCACATTCAAACAAATCTGCAATGACAGTTTGTTAGAATGAATTTGAAGGTTCATTCACTTGTTGTATACAAGCAGCTGGCAGGCGAGTCCACAGATTTGCAGCCAGTTTTGTTGAGTTACTTTGCCACCTGCGGCGTAGAAACTAAAATACTTTTCCACACAAACGCTCTGGTATCATGACTGTCCACTCAGGATGTATTTTCTTCCTAGCGTCCACCATTTTTTAGCAAACAACATTATTAGCCTAGTTTACTGATATGTCAATAGGGCATGCAATACGTGCGCTGATGGTGAAATTTTAGAGCACCTTCTGCTGGATCACAAGTGGGTCTGTTGCTCTTATACAGTAGACTGTCAATTTTGAACTTTGAACTCTCAGAAATCATTTTATGTTTGAATGAATGTTCAAATTTTGAGACAGCTCTTGTCCCTGACAACCTCTGTAGTCTCATTTAGCCACTGCCTTTTTCAAGATGCATCAAAGCTTAAAAATTCACCCATTTACTGATGTATTTTATGTCACAGAACAAAATGTGAAAATCTAACCAAAAACCCATTTAAAAACTCTAGGTGAGGGAACCAGAAGTGCAAATGTGCTAACTCATTACCGACTATTAGGACTCATTCCAGCAGCAGCTCTATATTGTCCAAACACAAGCAGCGGGATTTTGCCTAAACTAAACACTGTAAAATTAGCAAAGTTTCCTGATTTAATCAGGAAAAATCTGATCAAAGAATGATCAAACAAGACCAAGAATATGACCGAGCATTTGAAGATGACTTTTGACTCCATACAGATTTGTAGCGTCTGCTGCAGTGACATTTCAGTCTGACTCAAACATGTTGAGGTCTGATGTCCAGCCCTCCATGTACCAGAAGTTGGCCTTGTGATCAAAACATCACTCAGTGTTGGTGAGGGTGAATACTATGCTGCCATTTTCTTTGTAGTTTTTTATTTTTATTTTTGTCATGTTGTAAACTAATTATTGCACCCCCTTGTTTGTTGCTGCTGTGATGATTACATCTCCTGCCAAGATAAATATAGTATAATTTTTCACATCTAGGTGGCCTCAATCCCAAACTGAGTGGAGTAACACTAAAAATGGAAATGAGGTGTGCTGCTGTGTTACTGTGTGCATACTTACAACAGTGAATCCAGTTTGTCTTTGCCTTGGTGTATTATATAGAAGTGCTTCTTTTAAATTCACAATGCACAAGCTGCTGTTAATGAGCTCTTTGTAGAATTGAGTTTTGGGGAGTGTACGTGTTCTTTTTAATAGAGAGTGAGAGGAGAAAGGAAAGTAGGGCAGACAAGAAGAACACAAAGTCTGAAATTAGAATCTGCGAAGTATCAAACGCTGCTAAAATGTGTGTTTGAAGTCCGAGTATCACTGACTCGTCTGCCAGTCATCACACTGGCTGCCTGCTGTCGGTTTTAGTTTTTTTCAGACTTTAGCTTCACAATGTCATGTTGTTTACTTGAATCCTGCACTTTATAATGAAATAAAATCATAGTTTGTTGTATAAAAAAGTTTTCAAAATCAGGTGATAGGATTCTCTAATTCTCAATGTTTTATATTAAAATTATTTTTGGCAAATTGGATATAGGAAAACTCATTCAAGTTATTTTTAACCAAAAGTACAAAAGCAAAGGTGAGTATTCACCGTTTTCTGGTCCTTTATGATAATTAACTCAGTATCTTTGAGTTAACTTGGTTGGACAAAACTAGACATCTGAAGACGTCAGCTTGGGCTCTGGAAAATTGTGACGGGGATTTCTCCTTATTTTCTGGCATACAAGTTGAATGCATGCACATCTTCCCATCTCTTAATGCATTTGACTTGAATTGTTAGTCTAGCATTATTCTCAGTTAAGCTACTCAGTCGTTAAGTCGCTTGACTAGCAGGTGAATAGCACAAACTGTGTGAGTCTTGTAACGATCACCTCAGTTTAGCAAATGTTATGCAACAAAATGCTTTACAAGGTCGGGATACTCTCTATCGTTACCGCGACAGTGACATTCCTCAGTAAACCCCAAAATATTCAGCTAATGTTAGCTTAGCTCAGTGTTTTCCACTGGTAACATTTATCCATTGCAATCAGTGATACTCAACCCTACAGTTACATTACAAAAAAAATGGGGCTTCGATTTTATTTCATAAGGTTTAAAAATGTCTGATCCTTTGAAAAATAAAGAAATAAAAATAATAAACTTACAAACTCTGAGGGTTCACAGATTAGAGAAAAGGAGAAAGGTGTAAAAGCTACTGACACCACTGCAGAGGGGGAGGATAGGAGTCGCAAAAAAATGGCCCAAAAATCTCAAACAGCCCACACCACTCCAGCTTGCAATCTGCATAACCACAGAAACAGGCAAGCATGCAGAAACATCAAGAGGCCAAGCATGAGAGTCAACCACAAAACAAGCACAGTCTCAACTAAACCGTGAGCAGTGGTTGAACAGGGCGTGAGGCTGGGGGTAATGGAGGGCGGGGCCAGGGGCTGACCGTAGAGGTACTCTAGGGGGTCTTGGCCGGAGATGAGCCAGTTTCGGAAGAGTCGGAGGTGGTAGGAGCACTGGTGGAGGTGGTGGGCCAGCGCCCTGTCCAGAGAGAGGTGGCGGCCCAGGCTGAGGTCGGTGGAGAAACGCCTCAACAACTGGGCCACATGGTGCTCCTCCAGGGGCTCTGAGGAAGAAGAGGGAGAGCGAGGAGGGACAGAGCAGTGGAGGAGGAGGAGGAGGAGGAGGAGGAGGAGGAGTAGCACAAAAGACATGAAACGATAGGATATGAGCCAGGAGGAAGGAAGAGGGAGAAGGAACTAAAGTACGATACAGATGAAAAGGGAAATCAGAGTTTGGAGAGCAAGGGAGGATACAGAGAGAGGAGATAGGAGGGAGGAGAGGTGGAGTGTGTGTATGAAGGACGTGCTGGAAACATAGGAGGCAGCCACCAGCTTCTCCTGGCCGCCAAATAGCCAGAGATCAAGAGAAGCAGCAAATCATCTCAAGCAACTTTCTGAAAAATCAACCAGCACTTCAGCAAGGCTCAGAACAAGAAAATAAAAAACATCATGTTGCTCCTCTGCAGCGTCTCAGTTTTACTTTAAAAAAATCTCAATATTTTTGAAAATGTGTCCAATTCAGGAGAACCCACGAAGGAGCAAGTGTGTCACAAGACATTTACAGGAAGCGGTAACAGCCACCTCTCCAAAGAAACACTGAAGAAGCTCTTACAGTACATGTGCAGATGGATCTTTCATGTCCACATTAACAAACAGTTTGGACAACCGATGCTGTCAAATGACACTGTTGACACAAAGCTGCAACTGGACACTTGGCGCCAACACAAAACTGCATCACTGGGGGCCGTCGTACCTTGTGCAGTGTACCAGAGAGGTGGAAGCACTGCTATGGCGGACGTGTCATCTTGTGTTCCTGTGGTGAATAATATATATCAGAGAAAAACTACAAATATGTCAAAGTTATGTTCAGTGTATTTACATGGTACATCTGTTTTCTGGGGTTGCATGAGGTAATTATCCAAAGTCAGTGTATTACGCACAGCAGATGGTGGTCGACATGACTCCAGTTTGTAGAAGCAGCAGGAGTACCTGTGGAGGAAGCTAAGCTGTACAGCTGTGGACAGGCAGCAGCAGCAAAATGTATTTTAGTCACTTAAAAATGGTCCACTGAAGCGTACACTTGGGGGGTCAGTTCAGATTTCCCAAATCGATTTGATTTGGTTTCACAAGGTCCTAATTTGTTTCCATATTCACCCCCCTTGAACAAAGCAAAATATTTTATTTCATGTTGCGAATTCTTCCTTTTCAGATGTTTTTATTCAGAGACTTTTATTTTGAAATTTTTGAAAACTACAGGCTGTACCGCACATCCACGGGAGAAAAGACATACATTATATTGTGAATCAATAAGACACCATGCAAAGGTAAATCAATCTGAATCAAATTTTTTTTTTAACCCAGCCCCAGTGTACAGTGTCTTTACAATATTTTCACTGCGTCACATTGCTGTCAGACAGCATTTCCCAACAGGAAACCAACATTATATAAGTCAAATATTGCTCTCTCCAAAGCAACCAGACTCCTTTGGCACAAACAGTAATTGTACCTCACAGAACACAGGAGTTGCTGGATTAATGTGTGACTTCGGTGTTTTAAAGGGTTAGTTTGTTAGGTGTATTGTGTGACTTCATTGCATCTGAGCTAACTGACTGAGGCAGCAGCAGACCAGCAACTCCTGTGTTCTGCAAGATAAAAAGGAATCTGGGTTGCTCTTGAGAAAGCAAAATCTGCCTTACAAAATGTTGGTTTTCCATAAGAAAATGCTGTTTGAGAGCAAGTTCAATTATATTCTAAACACAGGATACACCTATTCACTGATACTGTATTTTTTTTAGATGGCTAAATTCCATTTTGCTGCTGACCCTGTCCACAGCAGTACATTGCTTAGCTTCCTACACCGGTACTCCTGCTGCTTCTCCAAACTGGAGGCGTGCTGACCGCCATCTTCTGTAGATAATACATTGAATATGGAT
>JAJHUR010117955.1:812-12517 GCA_027495735.1 Lutjanus campechanus | reverse complement strand
CAAAGATGCTATACGAGGTTGAGGTCAGAGCTCTGTGCAGACCAGTCAGGTTCTTCTGCATCAAACTGGGACATTTCTTTATGGAGTTACTTTATTGTGCACTGAGGATAATGTCATGTTGACACATTTAAACTATCATTCGGTATATTCACATTGAAATAATCAGGTTACAGTCCGCTTTCTACATGTGAGCATAAGCAGACGAAGAAAGTAGCCATCAGCCATCATTATGCGTAGCTGTGCATCTTTGCATTAATAATAATGCCAGTCAAAGTCACTGAAACGAACCCAGTGTATAGTAGCTTCTATAAACTAAAAAAGTATGTTGATTATTCTGAAAAAATCATTCATTCATCCTGAAAAACAGTCCCCTCACCACAGAGCCCATCCTCTGACTGACAGCAGCATGTGGCTAATATCACAAAGAGCAGCTTAAAATAATTTACTCATGGTTCCAAAATAACTTTTGCCCTCACATACTTACACACTGATGACGGTGGAGCTACAGTACGAGCTATCTGTGTCCTGGCCTTGGCACAAAATAGGGTTCAGTGTCTTGCTTAAAGAACAGAAGCAGCAAGATATCAAACCACCAGCCCTGTGATCGATATACGCTGTAGTACTGCGGTAAAGTTAGAAGTTAGGCTTCAAAGAATCTGCTAAATTCAACAATTTGAACTGATTCACTTTTAGATTTTGAGTCAACTCCACTTTTGTTTGATTCAGCAGTTGTGGAAGAAAAATCCTGGCCATCACACAATCGTTATAGTTACTGTTAAATCCTAATCAGACTCTGTCCTTTGTGCGTTTCTGTGCTGGCACATGTGTGTTGAGCACAGGCGACTTTTCTTTTTCCTGTGTGCGTCATGCTCTGGAAAACTACCGTGAACGCTTTGAGCACAATCACCTCACTGTCAAGTCAGGGACAATTGTCACATTCTGTTTAATATGCTGTATTTAGCAACATATACAGTACGTGGGAATGTAAGCAGGTACCAAAAGAGTAAAATTAGAGCTTCACATTTGGTCACACACTGTTATGAATGCCCATAATTATAGTCACAATATAAAACCTGAAGCAAAACAGAAACATCAGATCTCATCATACAGGAATAACACTGTCACTGTTTAAAAAAACCTCGGTCAGTAATTATGTCATGGCTTATAATAGTCTACGGTGTGTCAGCAGTGGCTATTTTTAAGCCTCCAGCATGTGGCCTATTACTGAGGTGTGTGTGTGTATGAGTGTGTGTGTTTATATTTGACTAAGGCGAGTGGCGGTTGAGAGGTAGGTCAGGGGTGTGTGAGCAAATGACAGGATGTGCGGTCAGGCTGGTTCACAAAATCTGCTTAGTAATGTTGGTAAAGATAGAGCTGACCTCTTCATCACCATCAATGCCCCCCCTGTTAACCACACACACACACACACACACACACACACACACATACACACACACACACTCATGTGCACACCTGAATGGAAGCCAGTGTATTACAGGGTGTGGACGTGCACTGTGAGACCAACACAGAGAAGGAGAGAGAAGTGCAGGATGAGAGAAAAATACAGAATAAGTCCTTTTATATCTGCTGGCTGTTTTTGTTTTATGATGTTCAAAGACTGAGAGCTTAAATTAGAATATAAAAAGATGTCAGTACTCTGAACCGGCACATTTATGAATGTGGTTTATATCTTATATACCATATCCTTTATAGCTGCCGCACATCCCATGTGAAATCTATTTCTGTATGAACATACATGTTCCTTTATAGTTGGGACTTTAATGTACAAACCCAATTCCAAAAACATTGGGATGTTGTTTAAAACATAAATACAAATGCATTTGCAGATGCAAATGCAAATAATTTTTACTTTTACTCAATTAAATATAGTAAAAAAGACAAGGTATTTAATGACCATTGTTCCAAAAAAGTTTGGCCAGGAGCAGCAAAAGACTGTGAAAGTTGTGTAATGCTCAAAAAACACCTATTTGGAGCATTACACAGGTAAACAGGTCAGTTGGTAACAGGTGACTGCATCATGATTTAGTATTAACGGGGCGTCCTTTAAAGGCTTGGTTGCTCACAAGCATGGATCAGATGAGGTTCACCACTTTGTGAAAAACTGTAAGAACAACAATTCTCAACACAAAACTGCAGGTATTTAGAGATTTCATCATCTATAATCCATAATATCATTCAAAGATTCAGAGAATCCAGAGAAATCTCTGCACGTAAGGTGCAAGACTGAAAAAAACAGCATTGAATGTCTGTGACCTTTGACCCCTCAGGCAGCACTTAAGAGTTAAAAACTGTATTAAAAACCCACATCATTGTATAAAGGATACTAAATGGGCCCAGGAACACTTTGGAAAACCGTTGTCAGTAAACAGTTTGTCGCTGCATCTACAAATGCAAGTTAAGACTCGACCATGCAAAGAGAAAGACATATAAAAACAACATCCAGAAACACTGCAGACTGGGCCCGAGCTCATCTGAGACGGACTGACGCAAAGTGGAAAAGTGAGCTGTGGTCTGACAAGTCCATATTCCAGATTGTTTTCACAAATCATGGACGTCGTGTCCTCCAGGCTAAAGAGGAAAAGGACCATCCAGATTGTTACCAGTGCTAACTTCAAAAGACAACAGCTGTGATGAGGGGTGTGTTAGTGCCCATGGCATCATGGGTAACTGTCACATCTGTGAAGGCCCCCTGTATGAAAGGGGTTTTGGAGCAACATTTGGTGCCATCCAGACAACATCTTTTTCAGACACATTCCTGCTTATTTCAGCAAGACAATGCCAAGACACTGTGCATGTGTTCCAATAGCGTGTCTTCATAGTAAAAGAGTTCAGGTACTAGACTGACCTGCCTGCAGTCCAGATCTGTCTCCCACTGAAAGTGGCGCATTATGAGGCATAAAATATAACAACAGAGACCCCAGACTGCTGAGCACCTGAAATCATATATCAAGCAAGAATGGGGGGAAAAAAATCACTTTCACAACTTCATGTATTTACAAAAAAACAATACAGTTTGAACATTAAATATCTTGTATTCAAAGGAATATAAATTGAAAAGGTTTTTGCAAATCATTGCATTATGTCTTTGATTACATTTCACACGGTGTCCCAACTTAGAACATGGAATTGGGGTTGTAACTTATATACCGTATTCTGTGTATGGCTGCTGTACATCCCATGAGAAATCTATTTGTGTATGAAAATAAATGTCCCTTCGTAGTTGGAACTTTAATGTGCATTTATTGTAGTGCTCCAGTGTGCACAAAAATGAACAAAATCTAGCCCGATATTCAGACTAAATATCCATTTTATCTCACTTAAATCATGTTTATGCAAACCATTTTCTGTTTGGGAGGGGGCCAAATATTTCTGTAAGTTGACTTTCAACAACCTGTAAAACTGCAACAATTTAATCTAAGTGATGAGTTCACCAGTTCTATTCCACCTACAAAGCTCTGATTGGTCGATTGCGTCTACAGCTGAGGAAAACAGCCGTCAATGAGCAAAGCAGCAGATTGGAATTACTGAACTGGTCAGAGAGATGTGGGCGGCAATTCAGATCTCTGAACCAGTCTAAAACAAAACAACAGTAAACGCAAATTAAATCTTGAGCAACGGGTTTATAGCAGCTGAGTTTTATTAGATGATGATGGAGTCTGAGTCATATGTTTTTGTTTCTTGTGGCACATAAGATTTATGTCTATCTGTGTTCACCATGCTGAAGCTATCAGTACACAATAATGAGGTGGATCAGTTCTCCATAACTGTGTCTACTGACCCACACAAACACTGACGCTGTCTGTGTTGGTTCTCCAGTGTCTGTTCAGAGCTCCGCTGACTGGCCGTCTGCTAAACTGCAGCTTCTGCTGAATGCAACAGTACTCAGTCAAACTATTTTTCATATTAACTAAAGAACGTCACACCACCCTCGGTGGCTGTCACCTTCAAAAGCTGAGAGAAATGTGACTGAATGCAAACTGTAGAAGCCGCCACTTTTCTCCTGACTTCACCTTTGAAGTTGATAAGTGCTGAAGGCAACCTGACATCCACTAAACTGTTTCTGCATTCTGTGGAAGTTTGTTGCAGCAGTTTACAGTTAGGTTCATAGTTTGAAGTCAAAGCCTGAAGTTTCAGCCCAGGCCTGACACTGACGGATTCACCGTTATAAAATCTTTTACCCAAAACTCAAAACTCAAATTAGCAACTGCTTAGTTCTCCCTTACATGGTTTTGAACCAGTCATTGTATTTGTTACTGCTAACTTGACCCTGAAATAAGAATGATGGCGATTAAAGGGATAATTCACCCAAAAATGAAAATGCAGTCATTATCTACTCACCCTCATGTTGTCCATAAAACACTGCTGGAGTTTCACAGGAAAACAGCACAGCAGAATCTCCCAAACACTGGAAGTGAATGACGACCAGTTTTCAAATGTAAAAAAAACAAACATTAAATTCCTCCATACTGTTTGTCTGGTGTAATCCAAGTCTCCTAAAGCCCCGACATGCCAAGCTGACTTGAAAGACATCATTTACACCATGTTTTTAGCCTGAATCTTCACTGTAGATCCCTAGCTTGGAGCCACATTCATGTGCACATGCACGCCACCTGAACATGTGTGTGGTGTGACGGTGTGCGAACGGCATATCGAGGCTTTAGGAGACTTGGATTACACCACTTGAGCAGTATGGAGGCATTTTATGAATTTTTTATGTGGTTGGGGGGTGGGGGTGGTGGTGGGGGGCTAAATTTGTGTCCATGTACACAGATCTAATAGATTCAGTTTTTCAAATATTTGACAAACTGCCACGAGTGACAAAGTGTGCAGCTTAAATTTTTCATGCTTTTTGACTTCAGATTTTAGAAATGAGAGGAAAAGGCAAGGTAGACGCTGCTGCATAGTAAAATTCCACTGTTGTTTTGATGTGGAGTTTAATCACACAGCTAAAAACATACTCAGCTGGAATCAAACTGTCATTTTCCAAAGAGCTTTGAGCAACACAGAAAGAGGAAAAAAAAGTCAGCGTCAGTTAAACTTTTCCCTAAAGATCCCCTAAATACTCGCTCCTGTGAAACATGTGGCCTTTAGAGAGAAACGCAGAAGTAAAGAACGAGAGCTCACTTAAAATTCAGAGCAAGAATAACCAACAGGTTAAAAGAAAAAAGAAATAAAGTAGCTACGGGGAGGTAAGATTGGAGTTGGAAAGTGCTTGAGTTAAATTAGAGGTGACAGCAATTCCATTTTGGAGAGGTTTTTTTTTTGCCTCGAGTAACTCCAAGTGGCCCGGCCTTCGATACAGAGGAGAGGAGAAGAGAAATTAGAGGAGGGGGAGAGAGCAGAGGTTGAAATGAGCAAATGGAATGTTAAATATAGACAAGTCACACAAACAGGCGAGGATGGAAATGTACTAGAAATAAAACACACGTTGCACTTGGTGGAAGAAATGAGCGCGTCGTGTCAGATGTGTTCATCAGGTGACCCCGCCTCCTCTCTGCCTCCTTCCTTCCGTCCTAACTCCACCTTCTCTCTCCTTCCTCGCCGACCTTTTCTTGAGGTGAGCTTTTCTAAGGCTGCATTGATGGATTAAAAATAAATGAGAGGGTAAACATGGCATGAGAAACGGGTTGCTGCTCAATGAGCTCCGCGGCGCTCTGTGTGTTAACAGAGAAGCAACACGAGCTCACTTTGCCTCCACATTCATCAAATCCTCACACCTCAGTCGCTCTCCTTCCTCTCCATCTGTCTCTTTCAGCCTCTCTGCCCTCCACACACGGAGGTCGTGTTCACACTAATGTGGATAAATGTCCAAACGCCTTGGGTTTACATATCCTTCAGTAAAAATGTAAATTGTTTTTGTCAAATTGTTTTGAGCGAGACTTTTCTTTTAGAATGATTTCAGACTTTCAGCAGGTTCACATTACATCCCTCCTGAATGGTTTCTATTCTTTGGTGGATAATAACTGCTCAGAGTTCGGAGGAGGATCATTTTTCATAAAGAATTCTTTTCGTCTTCCATCTCTGAGAAACACCTGTAGATCTAAAAAGACTTCAAATAGACTTACAGATGGAGCTGGAACAAAGGAAAGACCAAATTCAAGTACAGGTAGCTGAACGGAGGTCAGTTCAGAGCCGCTCAGGTTGATTTCTTTCCTGAGATCTGCTCCATGGACAGATGACTTGATCCTTTCGTCTTTGGCTCAGAGGTGAGAACTGGCTCTTGTCCAAACAAAAGGTCGGTCAAAAGAGAGTGATATTGGGCCTTCTGCTTGTTTGTGGTGTTTGAGTGACATATCCTCTTTGAATAATGCTTCTGTAAATAAAACTTTGTGTAGATTGTGTGTTGGATGTTGCTCAGGTGCAGCGGGAGGTTTTGGCAGTGGGCTTGGGTGCAGAACCCTGGGGGGGATGGAAGGGACTAAAAAAGGTTGCCTCCCCACCCCCCGTTGTCTATTAAATATATTATTCATAAACACAACACTTTTAAAGGTTTTGTTTAATTTAGTTTTGAATGACAATACAGTATTGAAGCAATTAGACTGGTGCCATAAAAGTATCAGTTATGTTACGGTTTTTACTGTGAAAAAATCTGTCGGCACCATAAAACACCCGTTTTTAAAATGGAGTTTGGTTCAACAGTCTGCCCACTTGAAAGCCTGCCAGAAGCAGAGTATTTTAAAGTGCATAATTCACAGAAATTCATCTGACCTACCTTCTAATAACGAACCTTGTAAACAGCATAGAGTAATGTCAGAAGTGGAGCAAAAATCGACCTGTTTTCTACTTCTCTCAGCTTGTAGTAAAAGTCCACATGATAAGTGCAAGCTGAAATCAAAATAAAGATCTGCTCTGCTCTGCTTTGCACACCCACCCACCTTCCTTTTCAGTCCAGGGAACAATTTCACCAGTGTCCTCTCTCTAAAGTGCAATGAGATCTGTGCCCATTCATGTAATCCCTCTCATCTATTAGTAATTTATTTTTCTTGAGATCCTTGATTCCCATCCATCCATCCATCAATTGCTTTCTCCAGCAACGGTCTCCAGCTCCTCCTCCTGGGGGATCCTGAGGCGTTCCCAGGCCCACATGAAATATGTAATCCCTCCAGCAAGCTCTGGGTCTGTCCTTGGGGTCTCATCCCACCTGGGCTTGCCCAGAAAACCTAAAAAAGAGAGGAATCCTGATCAGATGCCTGAACCACCTCAGCTGCATCCTACTCTACTTCCTTGGGATGTCTGAAATTCTCACCCTTTATCTCTAAAGTTGAGCCCAGCCACTCTACGGAGGAAACTCACTTCAGCCACCTGTATCCACGTATCCACGTAAGTTCAGAACCATAGGAAAGAGATGCAAACTAGAGATGTTCCTGGTCGAGCAGACTGAAATTATGAAGTCCCAAAAAATACTGTGTATGAAGAGTTATTTGAAGCCATTAACTACATTCTTCAATAATCATACTGTATTTCGAGTGCTGCTGAAATATGTGGCACTTTGCACCATGTATTCTGAACATTTAACATCCTACAAAACATGACAACAACACACAAAATGCATCATCTTTTCAGACCAAGCACGACTGTTAACCACAGCTTACATTCGCTGTCAAGCAGTGTGGCTAACATTAGCAGTGCTAGCACCAGCAGCCTGGTCTCCTCGTAGGTTAACTCTCCACATGTCTGTGCTGAATGTGGTTACAATTTACTCTGCTTGAGTGGTTGTATGCCAGTTTGTTCTGAAGAAAAGGAAGAGGAAGGCCGCTGGAATTTTTGTGTCACATCTTAGGGGCAACAGTTAACCAGTATTGTGCATTGATTGATTGACTTGAATACAGTAATACAGCATTTCTGGTGCTGACTAGTGACGATAACAACATTTAATTGTTTAGTTGACTAATCGCACACATCACCAGTAAATTGAAAGTATCAGCTCAGCTTCTTCTTCACAACAGTGCAGTAAAACGCCTGCATTATCGCTGACGCCTCACAAATCCACCGGCTCTACCTTACCATCACTCATGAACAAGAGTGAGAGCTACTAAAACTTTTTTACTTGGGGCAACGCTCCCAATCCAAAGGGTTGATGTTGAATCGACTCTTCTTGCTGTGCTTTTCATTCTTTAGTACCTCGTTTTCTCATTTCATTTTCTCATCTTCCACATTAAGTTATTGTATGGTGATGACCATCAGTGCAAAGGAGCACTTGGCTCAAGGATTTCCTGCTTTTCTCTCTTTTATATCATTACAGGAATTGTGGCAGCTACAGGTGAGTCTCTGACCAGAAACCCTCCCAGAATAATTTTTTACCAGAAATTAACTTAAGCAATGAGCTCTTTCAGTTCATGGTAGGTTAACATCCAAATAACATGACTTGAGAATTAATCACTGGCTACCCAAATATTTTTGAGCTTAATAAACCTACAACTAATAAGGTACATCACTTGTTGGCGCCCTTTCTGGGGAAACTGAAAATAAGCTGACTATTTGACTGTAAATCCTGGCTCGTTCTGCTTCACCACATACTTGTATCCTCTTCCCATCAGCCACCAGGCTGGAAAAACAGTTGAAGTAGTAAAAGGATCTCCAGCTGCCCATTTTCCTTTTTAAACTAGCAGTTCAGTTATAGCTGGCATCAGCTGAGACTCACATGGTGCGTCCATGAGCCCGAACACTGAGGACAGTCACTCAGCTCATTGTCCACTGAATAAAACTGTCTGTGTGTCTGTCTGTCTGTCTGTGGTGAAAAGAAGGAGTCAGCTGATAGTCATTAGTCGTACTGGCAGTCCTGCTTCTCCTACTGGGACTGTGTGCCTGGCTGGTCATGTGAGAAATCAAACTAAACATTGGCAGTAAAATAAACTGAGGAGAATCTGCACAGAGGGCACGCAGTCGAGGTCATTAACTGTGAACTCTCAGGGTCATGTTGCTGTCGTTTTAAATGCACCAAAGAATTATAAAATCATTTATTTATTTATTTTTTTAAAGTTTGTACTGTAAATTTTTTTTGCCATTTTAACGATATTTGAAAGTGGTAGTAGAGAGAAAGTGTGGGAAGAGAGAGTAACGTTCCAAATTAAACTCTGGACGTTGCAGTTATGTGATTGCGCACCTTAACCATTAGGCTACTGTTTTTGTTATGACAAATACCGCTGAACTGGCAGCAGATCAGAAAAAACGAGAACATGGACAAAATGCAAATCTTGTTATTTTATTTGGACTTCTCCAGTTGGTTGGTGTATAGAAGTGGGTCGTAGCAGAAGTCAGATTGTGAGAATTTTATGCAAAATCTCTGGTACTCTTAAGTACGCATTTTGGCTTCAGTTGTTTGAAAAGTCTAAATTAGTCGTCAGTGGTAAAGGTCTTCATGGGTCCACTGGAACCCCACGACCAAGACGACCCAGGACCCTCGCTGGTTTGGATCCATGTTTTATTCGGACAATTAGGTCCAAGTCAGGTCCCCTTCTATTACCACGGTCCCCGGGTCTGTTTAACAGTATTTATTACGTGGATTTGTTATGTAACCAAACATTTAGAGGTTCGCCTAACTGCAAGTATAATAAGAAAATAACAAAGAGGACGAAGCAGTAAACGGTCCAGCAGCTGCAGCTTCTTTAGTTTCTCACACACGTGACACAACAAAAACAAAAACTGATTTATGGCAGCCTTACCATAACTCACACACTACCGTTACAGTTAGATACCCAATTCCGATTGGTCAATCTGTCATTTGTTTACAGCAGACCGTTGCTATGAAGAACACATTGTAATTTAATATAAATATAGTTCGTTTTTTCTATATTTAATTTTTGATTTTTTTTTCTTTTTCCACACCACATAGTAAAAAAACCTGACAAATAGATATGACAAAACAGAACAAAAGAAAATAGACAAACTGCCAGCTCACAGAAAAGGTCCACATATGCAAGTCGATCCAGTACAATGATTGAAATGTTCACAAGTGGATTGAGGGTCAGAAACAGAGTCCATACTGCCAAAACAGAGTGAGGTCAAGGAACGCCAGAAAAAATATGAAAGCCTGACGAATAGGAAAAAAAGCACAATATAACACAAAGCATATACAAGCACAGTACACTGCCGTCCGGTCCCAGTTTGACACCTCTCCCTCCTAATATGATCAATAAAGTTTCCCCAGATCTTAGGACAGAGTATACCGAAGTTCACAGACAAGAAACCATGTCATTTGGCCATTTTTTAAAAGCAGGATGGGGAGACAGATGGCCACTCTCTCAATAACCCTTTATACTATGACCATACCAAACACGAGGGCTTGTTGTAATGCAGAAGGAAGAGTCAAAGAGAAGTCAGAGCAACCCAAAATCATAAAAAAGGAATTAGTTATCCAATCTATATGTCACTGTACAACTTAAAAATGTGATACCAGAAATTCAGGACTTTTGGGCAAGACTAGAAAAGATGGGCCAGGGTCCCATTACCTGATTTGCATTTATCATGAGTAGCAGAGACAGAAGGAAAGATTCTGTTAAGCTTGATCTTGGAAAAGTGGAGCCGATGAAGACTTTAAACTGAATGAGTTGAAGCCTGGTGTTGATAGAACATGCTTTAATCCTACAGAACCCTTTCGCCCATGACTCGTCCTACACCACTGTCAATAAAATGATTTTTAAATCAGCAAAATAATTTGAAAATCAATATTTTGTGTCAAATTATTGTTTTGTTTTTTTTGTAAGCAGGATGATGTAGAGTGAGCATGTCACTATTTGTGATGCAGGACGCTAACACGAAGTAGAGGGTTCCTTAATCAAAACTGAATCAAAAGTGTACTTTGAAACTGAAACAAGTGCATCAGCCATGCTGTTTCAATCAGGAAGAGACGAAGAACAGAAAACCTGTATTTTACCAACTTTTTTAGCAGGAGGATGGATTATATGCAACAGAGGAGAAGGCTGCTAATGTTAACGTTAGGTAAGAGGAAGTTTTGTCTTGAAAACCTTTAAATTAACATGAACTCATTAATAGCAATCAGCGCGGACTGGGCTGTCTCTTGGCCGGGTTCGGGTCCAACATTTCTTGTTTCTGCATGGGTACTGGTCCCAGCTTTCAAATAATAGACGGCTCAGGTTCAGTTCTGGTTAGTAAATTTCCAGGAATTTTTGGATTACAACATATTTTTCAATCCATGAAGACCTCTCCTCAGTGGATGTGTTGCACAACCGTTTTGGATTAAAAGATTTCACCACATTTTGTAAAGGGAACACTGAAAAATCACACATCGTGTAGGAACCTACAGTATATATTTATAATAATTGTTACTCCTCTGTTATCTGCCAGTCTTTCTAAGCCTTGTAAGACCTAAGAGAGGCAGAAGTGCAGACAGAGGATGTTTATATCATGCATGTAAGTGAGACAATAATTTCTACAACTCAGTTTTTATTATTTTACAATATGATACACACTATAAAATAAAAAAGCATAATGCACAGTCTATCCAGGTAGTGTGTTTAAACCAGCAGACTATGAGTCCACAGACAGGAAACAGACTGCTGCCGTAAGAGATGCATTTAACTTCCTTCTCACTGACGTGTTTATAATACCTGAACTGGAAACTGGAGTGCGAGAGGGACAGTGTGTGTGTGTGTGTGTGTGTGTGTGTGTGTGTGTGTGAATGGTCATACATACCAGACTCTACAGGTCTGCTGGGAAGTGTGAAA
>JAJHUR010117954.1:7039-20549 GCA_027495735.1 Lutjanus campechanus | reverse complement strand
GTCCCAGGAAGCCAAAAAAATTACCACAAAACTGGACGCAGTTTTTGAGGAAAATGAATGTAATAGAAAGATGAAAAGCTTAAAGTCCCCCTCCGCTCAAAAATATGTGTTGGGTGTTTGAGCTTCACTGTGCAGAGTGTGTGTGCAGAGTTTGACACTAGAAGGTTATTTTCACTTTCATCAGCTCATCATCTGTGCTCATTGAAAATCTGATTTTAAGGGGCGGGCCTACGTGCATGATTTGTGACATCACAACTATTTCGGAAGTCAAATTCAATCCAATTTGCAGCTTATACGAGTGTATTGTGGAAAACTTGAAGCTGCCGGTGCACATCAGAGTCCAGCGTGGATCCAGCTTTGCAAACCTGCACCCGCCTGTATCTGCAAAGCTGAGAACCAGAGCCAACCCATTATCCACAGTTATCTCTGATTTAAATCCGCATCCTGTTGATGTGTTTCCAAAGCGATGACGAGCCTAGCTCATCAAAAGCTAATACTTTCTGACACTCTTTGCAGCAGCAAAGTCACTGACAACATGATTTGGCCTTTGATGAATTTGGTTTCCTCCACTGGTTATTTTAGCCTTCATGTTAACCATTTTAGCTCTCAGCTGGCTCAGATCAAACAGTGACATCTCATTATTTGGCAGGATGTGGGGGTCAAAGTTTTTATGGTAATTTTTCACAATAAAATCCTGCAGGCTTACTAGACTTGATGTTACTGTATTCGCAGAATTAAATGTCAAAAATAATGCACAATCATTTAAATTTCTGATTTCTCCAGGGGAAAAAACATATTACAGTATTGTGTATGATATATTATTGTTCTCACCTGCTGTGTGCTTGCAATTAGTTAATTGTTACCCTTGTCCATTTATAAATATATTTTTTACCCGTTACGCAACTTTTTTGTGGGTTACCCTGTGGCTACCCAACCTGGTGCACGACTCTACTGCACATACACAGAGAATGGGCTTTACAGTGAAGTAGGAGACATCTTGTATCCAGCAGGAAACTTTAAGAAATTGACTAAATTTGCATATTCATTCATTTTTAATGAGCTAGAAGAAGTAGATGCCTGTTTAAGGATTTTAAAGTGGAAATTATCCATTTTATTGCTGAAAAAACTTATCAGACACACATAATTATTCCAAACAGACTATTGAGCAGACTGTGTCTATGCATACATTTACATACATTTAAATAAAAAGCTGCATTAATAGAACATAATCAGGGATTAATCGGTTATTGATCAGGTGCATTTAAAGGCTTTTAATTTTCAAAACAAAACAGACAAGCTTCAACCTTTAGGCATTTCTCATGGATGCTTCTTTTTGGGGTTAGATGTTTGTGAGATCAGAAACACTTTGTAACAGCAGTCCGCTTGTTTGTATTTTTGGTGATGATACTCTAATCCAGCATTTCAGGATCAAAAGAATCAGAAGATATCTGATTTTCATTGTCCTAAACACACATAATATATATGTGTCAGAGTGGCACTGTGCCTTAGAGGACACTGAGGCGTACAGGATGCTGTATGTTTCCCTTAATCCTGACCACCACGCCAGACATCGACCAGTGGAACAAGGTGATCGAGCAGCTGGGTACACCTTCACCAGAGTTCATGAAGAAGCTCCAGCCCACAGTGAGGAACTACGTCGAGAACCGGCCAAAGTACGCAGGCCTCACCTTCCCCAAACTCTTCCCCGACTGCCTTTTCCCTGCTGACTCTGAGCACAACAAACTCAAAGGTGAGACGTTGGACTGTTTTTTAGCCATGTTGTCATTCTGGGGTCCTGATGTGAATTTAAAACCTTTGCACGTTTGTATTTATAGACAGTTGCACACACTAATATCCATGTGGTGTGATTCTGCAGAGCTCTGTAGTTTTCCTGGATGATTTCACAAATTCATAATAACCTGCACCATTATATCACTCACAGGATGTCTTCTGATGCCAACATCTTTGTTAACTACGGAAGCAATGAAACATACGCTTATCTCTCACGTAGGACATAATTTACACAAAAGATAATCATGTGAGAGATAAAATGTTTTGGCAGGGCAACATGACTGGTTTCTGGGGAGAAGCTGTTAAAATAATGTCGACTATAAATCAGAACAGAAATATGTCTGTCTATTAAATGTTTCCATAAATTATATAGCCCATCTTGGAGCGGTGTTAACTACCTCGCATTGCATGTTTCATCGCACAACAAGTTAATTAAATGTTCCCACAGCTATCGGATGGATTGCCGTGAATTGAAACATGAAACAGAAAGCAGTGTACCCTCACATACCTAAAATGGACCCAAAATGCTGACTCATAAAGCTGAGCTGTGCAGTTCAAAATACTTATTACACATAATTCAAAATACACGGTCAGAAACAAAAGCTTACAGAGAGAAGGCTGGCACCGGGTCAAAATGTCCAAATTCATGCAAATCCAAATCAACAGGCAAAATTCTTATATGCATGTAATTAAGCAAGTCCAAGAAAAACGAGGAAATACTGGGTGAAACAAAAAGGCCAGGATGCTTGACTAGAGATGAAGATGGACAGCTAAGGTGGGAAACACTGTGAGGCTAATCACGAGTGGGAAAAGGAGAGAAAAAGACAAAGTAAAACAACACAAAAAAAGAAAAGACAAGAACTTAAAAATAAAAAACTAAAATCCAAAACCATTCCTAGCACACGAGGACATCGGGTGAAAACTGCAAATCATCTTTGGTTTAGTTTACTTTGGTTTATGACTAAATAGGTACAAAAATAATGATATTCGCATTTGGCTTAGGTTTGCTGCACTTTGTGACATTTCACCCCGAAACCAAAAGCATTGTGATTTTCTCTCTACCAAACTACACCAGCCAACCGTATCAGCAGAAGGAAGCGTGCATCTACTCGTGGACAAGAAGCTCGTGCTTGTGACGGTGCAGGATGTAACATTAATGGCGCCCCCCTTGGCTGAGCTGTAATGTTAGCGCCACTGGGCTAGCTTGCGTGGTGATATAGTTGGTGGGAGTAGTTCAGTAGAAAGAAAATAGTCCCTACTTGAAACTGTTCACAACACAGTCTGTGGTTTATTCTTGAGCAACCAGAAACTTTTTCTGCACAAGCTGAGTGCCATATATGAGAGAAGGCAGACACCTCTATAGCTGATATCGCCAAAATTTGGCAACTCAGACCAAAATAATCTAGATGGGTAAATAGCACGACAGGCCAGAGGAAGAAAAAAAGATTATGGGGTGAACTGTCCCTTTAATATTCTGGTTAAAATTGTTAACTGTCCAATACTTTGGTTTATGACTAAATAGCTGCAAAAATAATGACATATCATGAACCTCAGCTGTACGTTGTGTTTCATGCTAATTAGCAAATGTTATCATGCTAACACCCTAAATTAAGACGGTAAACATGGTCAACTTTAGACCCGTTAAACATCGTGTTAGCTGTTTCTTTGTGAGCATGCTAATTTTATCATTTAGCTCACAGCATTATATTAGCTGTGGACTACCGGTCTTGTTTATTTCATATAGCAGAGGTTTTCAAAGTGGGAGGCCGGGTTCCTCAGGGGGACTCCAGACAGTTTCAGGGGAGAATCAGTGAATGAAAGTGAAAAAAATATTACATCAGTTATCAAAAGGAGATCACACAGAATAACTTAAATGTGTTTGATTTGGTTAAACAAATCAGAGATGCAGGATCAGGGAATTTGACTGTTTTCCCACTTTCTCAGAGTGAGAAACCACTAACTGCCCTAGGATAGACATTTTTTATTTACTGAAGTTATGTCAAACAGCAATATTAGGCTATCTTGACTCAGTTGCTGAGTGGCTATAGGATCATGTAACATCATCCTGATCCCATAGACATTCAGGAATTAAGCAAAACTAAACAATTAAACTAAGGGTTGTTGAGGGGGCACCTTTTTCCAAACTTTGTCTGATGGGAGGACCACAGTCTCAGACTTTAAAAATCCCTGATATAAAGGCAAGGCAAGTTTATATGTATAGCACATTTCAACAACAAGGCAATTCAAAGTGCTTTAAATAAAACATAAAAAGCATCAAGACAAAGTGTAAAAGGAACATTAAAGCAATAAAAAGACATTTCAACACAATTAAAATAGTTAAATAGAAATTAGAAATAAGATAAACAGGGAAGTAAAAGTTACAGTGCAGTTTAAGACATTCATAAATCAAAAGCTTTGTTTTATGAAAGACAAATGCAAACAGGAAAGTCTTCTGCCTCTATTTAAACGATCTGAGTGTTGCAGCAGACCTGCAGTTTTTTGGGTGTTTGTTGCAAATATGTGGTGCATAAAAACTGAATGCTGCTGCTCCATGTTTCGTTTTGACTTTGTAAGTAGCCCTGTTTCAGACGACCTGCGGCGTCTGGATGGTTCATAACGTGCCAGCAGATCAGAAATGTATTTTGGTCCTCAGTGCTTTATAAACCAGCAGCAGTAAATAGGACATAAAACTGTTCTGGTCAAATTTTACCACAGAAAAAGTTTATTTTACATCTTGCCTTTGGGCCTACACATTAAACTAAAGTGTACTTTTTTGAACCCCATTCTGTGAGCCTTGGTGAATTTAATCTCTTCTTATGCAGAAGGATAACCAAGACATCAGTTATTTCCGTCTGTCTCAGTTGAGAACTGCAATCTCTCATCCCAGCGATTTAAAAAAGGGGAAATTCCCTCCAATGAGATATAGCAAAAAAAAACCTGCTTTATTCTGTTGCCCCGCTCCTCCATCAAAAGCTCCCGTCTGGTAAAATTCTCATGAATCGCTTTTGTATTCCGGCTGCCTCCTGCTGTGACTGACAGCGTTAAAGGAAGTGCACCCAGAGAGAGAGAGAGACAGAGAGACAGAGAGAGTGGAAAGGATGTGAGGCCGGGTTGAAGTGCTCCTGTGTTGTATGTTTTGTTCTGTCACAGGTAGGAACTGAGGCAGACATCCCCCTGGGCTTTGGTGTTTTTGAACTGTAGGAGGACAAGGCAGACAGAGAGCACCGTAGGATGAAGAGAGGGGAAGATAAGGAGCGAGGAAAGGTGCAAGGAGAGCGATAGAGGAGTCATCTTACAGATCCACCATCCTTTTGTTATTGACGTGTCGATGCTGAGGAGAAATGCAGACGGTGCGCCCGGCTCGTCTGTCTGTCTCTCTCTCTCTCTCGCTCCTCAGTTGTGTTTCTTCGGTCCTTTGCTGCTGTAGGGTTATTTATAGTGAGGTCAGTGTGTGTAGGAGAGGGATGGTGTGTGGTTCAAGGGTTCTCCATTTCAGATCAGTCCAAGACTGCCAGAGGGAGGAGAGACTGACCGACTGAACTGATGCAGACAGCATTTATGTATGTTGAGAAGCCAAATGTTTTAAAAATACATTTTTTTTTACATACTGATGCCTGTGGGAGGAGGTAATCTCTAAGATTTCATACATTATTTCAGACCAAGTTGACTGACTCAACAATTTTGCATTACATTACGTAGATTTTGCATTAAAGGGATAGGGATTTTTTGGAGTGGCAGCAAAACGTATTTTAGCCACTTAACAAAAAGGCCCACCAAAAAAAATCTATATCAGTTTAAGTGTTCACTATATTTAGGATATTTTCACTGCTTTACTTTGCTGTCAGACAGGCTTTTTAGATGGCAAACTGTTGTTATATAAGCCAAATGTCACTCTCTACAAACCAACAAAAAAAAAGTACATTTTTACCTTGCAGAAGACGGGAGTTGCTGATCTATCGCACCTCTATCGATTTGTTTGTATGTCACACAATAACACAAACAAAGTTAGGGTGGACCAGCAACTTCTGTGCTGAGGGAGGTAAAATTACTGTTTTTGCTAAAGGAGTCTGGTTGCTTTGGAGAGAGTAATATTTGACTCATGTAACATTTTCAGTCAGAAAAGGCTGTCTGACAGAAAGGTTAAGTGGTGAAAATATTCTTAATATAACCTACACTTGAATTGATTGATTTATTTAGTACACAGGGTTCATACACGTGCTGGAAATCCTTGAAAACACTTGAATTTTAATGTAGTGTTTTCAATGTTTGAGAAGTGCCTAGATTTTCCAGTAAAGTGCTTGAAACTGCTTGGAACTGCAGTTGCATTACGCTACAATAAATTGCTAGCTGTCTGAATAGGTTGTGTTTCGGTTAAAGAAATAAAATGAGTCAGATATTGGCTCAGCTCGGCTATACAGGATGCCATGTCTGCACATTTTGAAAAATGAAATTTGTTGTGTTCTCCTTTAATTTGTCACCCCTCTGTGGAATTCTATCACAAACATAATTGTTTTTTGTAATAGCACAATAACATTTGATTTAACATGATGAAGAAGTGAAATGTGTAATTTACCGCAGCTGTAAGTTGCTGAAATAGCTCGAAATTGAAAATTGAAAATTCTTGACAAGTGCTTGAATTGAATTTGACTTTGGAAAAAGTGTAGAAACCCTGAGTACGTTACTCATCTTCTACACTTGTACTTCGATTTCAATGTGGTCAAAAAAGGAAGAGAGATCTGGATGGTTAATGAAGGTACTGCAGGACAATTCTGCCCCACATAATTCATGATGATAATAAAAAAAACTGTCAAAATACTGTTTTCCAGAGCTCTGACTCTGTAAAAGTGGTCTGTTTATTTGCTTAACCCACATGTGATTGAGGCTTTGTGAGATTCTGGTTTCCTTTGACAAGCTGCTGCTGTTTATTATTCTCTTTAATCCCTGCTGTGTCTCCCTCTCTCTCTCTGTCTGTCTGTCTTCCTCCCTTTCTGTCTTTATTGTGCTCAAATCTGCCTTTGGCCTATTATATTTTCTTTCCTCGTGATCTCAACCAGATGTTTTGTTTGTTTCTTTCTCTTTTTTTTTCAAACCACAGCTAGCCAGGCCAGAGACCTGCTGTCTAAGATGCTGATCATCGATCCCGCTAAACGGATATCGGTGGACGAGGCCTTACAGCACCCCTACATCAACGTGTGGTATGATCCAGCTGAGGTGGAGGCGGTGAGTAGGCCTTTGGCAGAGCTGTATATTGATTACTATCCCAACCTCAGTCCTCTCCTCCCGTCTTTGAATGGTCAGCACTGTTTACTTTGTATTTTGTATTGGCGAACATGAAATATTGCTCATTTTATTTCACATTTACAGTGATTTATAACACAAATACCAGTTTTTAGTAGATCTGTATCAGTGAAAATTGCTGCATCAGTGCTTTTATGATTGTGTTTTAAATCTTTGGTTCACATCCCATTTTCATTTTTCTCTCACTTATGCTTTTACACTTTATATCTGAGTTTTAAAGTTTTAAAATTTAGTAAAATAACCCAATTTTTGTTTATATTCCAAAGATGAAGAAAGTCAGTTTTTGCTGCTACTTATAAAGGAGTGACTTAGTGCATTGTTCTGTACTTGTAATGTAATAGTGGTGGTGTTTCCGGTTGATTTGGTGAAGTCTAATTTCTTCATCAGCGCCTCATTAGTATGAGGTGACAGTGAGATTGGGAAAAAGCCATCTGCAGCTCCATTAAGTCGTACAGATAGATACCACTTCTACTTGCAGCAATACACTAATGAGTGCATGACCAGCTGACGAATTTCAGCTTTATTGTTTGATCTGTGAAATATCCCGCTGGTTAATAGTAACACACCTCCATTGTAGTTTTTATTAGGTCATTTTCAGAGGATTTTCATGACTGTGCACTTGTCTACGTTGTCTAGTTGTTGATGGTTTTAAAGGGACAGTTTGGATTATTTGAAGTGGGGTTGTATGAAGCACTTAAACATAGTAAATGTGTTAAGTTGAGTAGATGCCGGTCGACACGCCCCCCCTGCCCAGTTTGGAGAAGCAGAGAGGAGGACCAGCACACAGTGTTGTGCAAGTTCATGCTTCACAAGAGCTAGCTCAAGGTTCAGCTCACAGAGATTAAAATATACTAATTCATGTTCAGAATCACCAGTTCATTTCTTCCGTTTTTTAAAAATGTATCTCCTGTGCCTGGGACACTGACGGCTGACATCAATGACAATGACAGTGACATCATACTCAAGTTTTTTGTATTAATTTGAAGGGTCAGGATTACTTATATCTATTGTAATTGACGGTTTCAAATTGAACGTGCCATAATGCATGAGAACTGCAAGGAGATGAGGAGGGAAATGAGAAGAAGAGCTGAGTAAATATGATGCGGATCTGTCCGTCTGTGTGTCACTGTTAACAGAGACTCCAGTCTGCAGTGTAGCCCAGGTCATACACTTCATCACGTCGACATTTCTGTCCATATCCAGACTCTCTGTCTCTCTCTGCTGTGAGTCAGCATCACACTTTTTTAAAAGCAGCTGTTGACGTGAGTGCCCTTCAGTTCGCTGTTCATACACAACACTGCCACCACAGAAGCACAGCAGTGTACTGCTGTGGACAGCGTCAGCAGCAGAATGTACTTTTGCCACCTAAAAAAAGGCCCACCAAAAAAAACCAAAACAATATTAGTTTAAGTGTATGTTATATTTGGAACTTTCTCACCACTTTACTTTGCTGTCCGGCCGCCTTTTCTCATGGGAAACGGTCGTTATATAAGCCGAATATCGTGCTCTAGTCTAGAAGACTCCGTTGGCAAAAACAGTAATTTTACCTTGTAGATCACAGGAGTTGCTGGTCTACTGCTGCCTCAATCTGCTTTGTTGTTTGACTTTGATTAGGTCAGATTTACTCACAAGTCACACAGTCAACGAAGCAGCAGGAGACCAGCAGCTCCCGTGTTCTGCGAGGTTTTGCCAATGGAGTCTGGTTGGTTTGGAAAGAGTGATATTTGGCTGATATAACTGCAGTTTCCCATCAGAAAAGGCTGTCAGCGAGGTAAAGCAGTGCAGATAATCAAAACAAATATCATATAGTATTTTTTAAGGTGAGTCTTAGGCCTCTAAAATACATTTTGTTGCTCACCCTGTCCACAGCAGTACATCTCTTAGCTTCCTACACCGGTACTCCTGCTGCTTCCCCTAATTCGGGGGCGTGTTGACCGCCATCTACTGTAGGTAATACACTGACTAATGATATGAGTGCCTCAAACAAACCCACTTCAAGTATTCCGAACTATCCCTTTAATGATGATATTGTTGTTAGAGTTGATGTGGTTTGTATGATATGGCTGTGAATGGCATTTCAACACATTTTCTGCTGTTTTCCCTTTCTCTAATGTCATCTCATGCTGATGAAGGCCAGAGATCTCATCCAAATATCCATGGTAAATAACAACCGCCCTACATCAAAGAAAAATATGCAGTGGGACCTCAATTTATCAGGAGTTCTTGGAGATTCTTGGGTCAATTTCATGATAAACAAAGACTCATAATATATATATATGTTTTAGACAATAGAATACAGTCTGCATATGGCATTGTATTGACATGTCATTAGCGTGTAGCTGCAGGTAAATGAGCTGCAAGGCTGCATGTAAACCATTTTTAGGATGTTAAGAAGAACTCCCTCCGCTAGAGAATGAGTTTAATACACTTTTGTTTGAGGGAAGACCTCTCACTTTTGTCTTCTGCTGAATGCTGACCTGTAACTGTGCCTCCAAGGTCATACGAGAGAGGTTTTTATTATGGGTGGTCCTGTCACCTGCAGTGAGATTATGGTGTCAGAGTCTGGGGCAGGATCACTTATGACGGAGCGATAAGAGGGGTTGGCTGGGTGCCACACAGCATATTCGTGTCCTGTCAGATGAAACGACAATCCTATGGGAGAAGGACACAGACACTTTAGCTGGACAATGCACCAGATTTGTTCTCGTCTCACTGTCTGTCAGTTGTCTAATCCTGATTTTCAAGGTCTGAAATATTTGAATGTGTGTGAGGACAAACATTGTATTGATATTTAAATTATGCCAATCAATCACCATTTTTATGTGATTAAGGATAAACAAATTTTTTATTTTCCCTCATTTACATTATTTATTTTCGTCATAATCCACATGTGCTGCTACTACTTTGTACCCCAGCATGTCTTTGTGTACATACAGTTCATGTTAATGATGTGTTTCTCATGTTCAGATATTTTTCTCATCTCCATAGTTAACAGTTTCATATTGCTAAATTTGATGCATCATTATGTAAAACTGCAAAATTCCTGTGTCTATTGTAAGTCTTTTATTATTCCACCTGGAGATATCCAGTGATATCAGCCATATAAATGTCCTGTTCAGTGAATATTGTTGACCGGATTGTTTAATTAAACTGTAAGTAAAACGTTTGTGCTCTCTCCCCTTTAGCCTCCACCTCAGATCTATGACAAGCAGCTGGATGAAAGAGAACACTCCATTGATGAATGGAAAGGTGAGAATTACTAGAAAAATAAATAGATACTGTATCCTAAATCACAGAAAGAGTGTCGTCTGACACTATTACACTATAAACCCCAATTCATCCATGAAACAAACTTTTAGTGTCCACATAAATGTTCAGGACTGTCAAAATGACTTGAGGACTTGATGTTCACTTGACACAAACACTCATCTCTTGTTTCAATTTTTGAGTTCATTTTACAGAAATATATGAAGTCAGTATACACTGTAAAAACAAGTTTTGCTGACCTATGATCTCTTTACTTTTCTTCTTTAGATAAACATCAGTCTTTGAGTTTTAGAAACCCAAAAGTTTCTGTATGTCAAAAATTGTTCGCAGTGAGCTGTGAACCTGATTTGTCATTATTTGGGTGCATTTAAGAGTTTGATTCAGAGCTCAATAATTTAGTGAAGATTAATAAAATAAAAAACAAAAAAATTGGTTCACTTAACACAAGAAAATGTGTTGTTACAACAAGAGTTGCAGCGTTATGCTGAACACAAAAATGTTTTATTTTCTTGACATTAAACTAAAGAAATGTCCCATGTTTTTAGCACCTTATTATTTTCTTGTAAACAAAAATGAGCAACATTTATTTTTAGAGTGCAGGTGCAGCATATTAGCAGACTTCCCAGCAAGCACTGTGTGTGAGTTAAAACTCTCCTGAAAGTCTTCTTTTTTATAAATTAACAATAATGAAAATATTACAAATCATCTTCAGTGGCAAGTCATTTGGTTTTACAAAATTCAAATAACTTATTGTTCAACCTAAACTCAGTCAACTTTCATTTTTTGAGCCAGCTCAGTTGACAAATTGGTGTTTACAGTATAGAAAACACTGTTAGACAAACATTTTCTGATATTTATATTTTAAACATATATGCTTAGGCTACAGCGGGAATAAATTACTTATTTTCCTTGTCTTGTACATATACTTATATTATATTACAGTACATATATATTTTCCCACTTTGCATGCTTCAATGACTTTCTGTGCTAACTTTGCTCGTCTGCAGAACTAATCTACAAAGAGGTGATGAACTTTGAGGAGAGAACGAAGAATGGCGTTGTGAAGGGACAGCCTTCACCTTCAGGTACTCTCAGTGCATAACCCTAATCGCTCTGTAAGTGAATTTACTATAACCTTAATGGAGTTACTTGTAATTAGACAAACCCATTGTGTCGTTGACCATGTGTCTCTGTGTCCTGCATCTCCTGTTTTTGAACAAGTTCAGTGTTGTGTAGTGCTGTGCTCGGTGTATTTGTTAAATGACATTGCAGGACAGCTAATGAGTAACTGCTACGATTGTCTTTCAGTGCATAATATTTAATAGCAGATGTGTGTATTTTTTATGAGTGTGTGTGTGTGTATATGTATAACATGTCATGACTTAAGATTTGGGTCCTCTGGGGTCCATCACAGGAAATTTCAGTCCTCAGCTGCAGCTGACATTGCTGACATTTCTGCTCTCTGCAGAGGATCAAAGCACAATAAGTGTTGTTCCCACAGTTTGCCACAGAGAGGCAGTATAGAGTCACGTTAACACAAGGGCCAGGGCATCCAAACTCCACTTTGATCCATGTGAAATATAGTTATACAACAAAAACAAACAAAAAAGGTGCATTTTGAAAATTAGAAAAGCAAACTGAGCCTAAATTTTGCAGAGAAAGTAGTAGCTGCTGATCAGGAGAGGCAACTGCTGCATGTGAATGTGAAGGGAAATGAATGTGCATTAAAAATAAAATGAAGTTTGGACCTTGTCTCTCATAATCACCTCCTTATGGACGAACCAGTGTAGAAAACCTCCTTCTGTAAAAACGTTTATGAGCCTCCTGCTTTGCTCATCTCAGCCAAAATTAGCAGCTATCACAATGTTTAGTTTAAACAGCATACAAACAAGTTTTATCTGTCTGTTTACATCTCATCAAGCAGAGCAAGGATGAGACTTTATAGACATTATAGTCAGCAGAGTGCTCGTAGGATAAATTTTACGCGTAATACTGCATAACAGCTGCTTTCTCTTCTTCAGTCTGTCTGTCACATAATTCATCGCCGCCGTCTTTTTTTTCTTTTTTTGCCATCCAGTAGTAATTAAGCAGATGGACTGGTCCAGTGTCTGATGCTGAGTGTAGCAGACACGGTGCAATGCAGGAGCTGCAGACAGCACGGCAGTGTTTTACTGCTGCAGCAAAAAAAAAAACAGAGGGCTGAGAGCACACATGATGCCTCATTCAGAAGCAGGCAGGTCCTTTTCTGTTGCTACGTGTGTGTTGGAGATTTTAACATCTTTGCACCAACAAAGATAATGACTTTGCACCAACAAAGATTATTTTGATCTAAAATTAGTTACGTGGAGTGAATTTTTCATAGCGTTTAGTCTATCCACCACTCAAAGCACTTTACAGCTACATGTCATATTCAGCCATGAGCAGCCATCGAGAGCAACTTAGGGTTCGGTATCTCACAAAGGACACTTCCAAATGCGGACTGGAGGAACTTGTCTTGTGATTAGCTTACGACCTGCTTGACTTCCTGAAGCTCCTTGCAAAACTAGGTTTAAAATGAGTAAATCCATTTTTAAAATTAAGCAGAGCTCTGTTGCACAATTGAAAAAAAAAATCTGTTTTTTAAATTCTAGTTTATTGATGTAAATTGAGTTGAATTCATATGGAAATGCTTGTTTAATTAAAAAAAAATCAATCTGATTGCTGTCAGGATCTAGTAAGTATAAAAGAGGGGGGAAACCGTTCACTTTCGGCTGCTGTTGTTCCCTACCTAGTTTACAAAATGTTACATTGTTTGCAAGCTAGTAAAAAGTTAGTTAGCCTAGCCTACTTCTGATGGCAAAGAATGTGATCTAAAAGACTTAAAAAGGCATTTTTTCATTTAATCTTGATTTAAACGGATCAGCTGGAGTAAAACAAAGGAGAGATGCATCATAAAACTCCGTTGGGTTGAGTTCGTCCCTTAACTTTCTTTGAAGACTTTGATTATTTTGCTGAATCAATCTCGGCCATTTTAAAAGTTAAACCTGTTCAAGTGTCAGTTTAAAGTTTTTGGTGTTATTTTAATCTCGGATTAGAGTAAAAACTAAACTGAGATTTAAAGAGAGGTTTAAATTGAATCTTTCTTAATTTTAAGATAGTTTTTAAGTTTGATACA
>JAJHUR010117951.1:557-10982 GCA_027495735.1 Lutjanus campechanus | reverse complement strand
CACTGACCCGACACAGATAGTGGGGATCAATGTGCAGCAGCCCTTCTCATAGAACGAACAGGATCTCAGGGGAGAATCAGAGAGAGAGGCGAGAGGGAAAGAGATGTGTGTACGGCTATGAGATGGAGATCCCGAAATAGGATTATATCATCTTCTGAGCAGGAAGAGGAAATGGCCAGCCTCTTAATTCTTATTGGATCATAATGTAATGCCATTTATGTTGTTTCTCTGAGGCTACACAGTTTAATGGCTATGTGAGAAAAAAAGCAATTACTGCATGCAATGAGGTATGCACATTAGATCAGTTAAGGGCTACTAAGATCTTGTGTTGCTGTGTCAATGATATCAATTTACAGGTTCATGAGAGCAATGTTTTTGTGTAATTTTAATGTGTTTTTTTCACTGATTTACACAAAATTAGAGAAACATGGCTCACCGTTTAATGGAGTTACTAAATTTGAGCTCTAATTACTGACCTTTGTCTGAGTCATGCCGGCAGTGGCCTTGAGGGCTCGAGCAAGACAACCATAAACGTGAACTTTTCCTGATAAAAGAGGCTCTTGTGTGCCCTGAAGCTGCTTTATAACAGATACTTTGGCACACGCTCACACATAAGGCAGCACATAAAGCACTGAAGTATGCTCATGCGCATACTGTATGTTTTCATGCACTCGCAACACTGCACACACAGACCTGTCTCCTCCCTTCACACACACACACACACACACACACACACACACACACAGCACAAACACTCCCACATATGGTCATGGCTGCTTTCAATTGGCGCCCCTGCAGCACTGCCTGAGGTCAGGACAATGTGGTCATTTGAGCAGTTTGACATGAAGTGTTGTTCAGTTCCAATAAAAATTGGGTCACAGCAACATTAGATTGCGTTATACACCATCAGCACCTCCATCCATCCTAATCTCACTATGGGGAGGAGTCAAAAACCTGACCTCATCAAAACCAATTCTAATCAATCATTTGAAATCACTGTAACATGACAAAAAATCTATGCCACTTTTGACTTTGCATTTTGATTTTATATTTCTGTGTACCTCATCCTCTCATCTTTTTGTCTGCGCTACAACTCTTGCATTCATAAGCATTGTTTGCTTAATTTGATTTAATCTACAAATTTAACATAAATCTAATGTTTATTATGGAAAATTGCAAATGGAAGATGCAAAGTATGCATCAAATGCAACAAAATAGTAGAAACTGACCTAATATGCTATTTTATTCAAAAGGAGGACTCCAGCTGTGTTCTTTTCTGTTTTTCAATAAGAAACTCCCACTCAGCCGTTAGTAAAAAGCAAATGTAGGCTACAGCTCTGATGTTCTCCCCTTCTCTTCCTAAACCCAAGGTGGTTTAGGCTCTATGCAGCAATGTTATCATGTAGAAACCTATGTTAGGTCACATAGGAAAATGTTTTTAGAAGGGCTTGGGAAAGTAGCATTTTGATGCTAAAACATACGTACTTCAACCAGGGGACAGCAACCTTCACTATCAAAAGAGCCATTTTTGGCAAAAAAGGGAAAAAATAAATCTGTTTGGAGCCATGACTATTAAATAGTCTGTTTTCCTCTGAGACTCTTTTTGGCTTTAGTGTTCATAGCCAGCCAAAGGAGACTCAAGACTAGCCACTGGCAAAATTTAGAGGGAAGGGCGCTGAGCCATAGACGTAGACACACATTTTAGTTGGTGAAATATTAAAACAATTTTTTAATTTGGTGCATGGGCTACTGCAGTGGTTCCCAAACTGGGGGGCGGGTTAGGGGGGGGGCGCGGAGCCACTGCAAGGGGGGCACGAAAGACAAGGGGAGAAAAAAAGAGTGAAACAAAGCTGAATGAATATGATCTATGTAGGGGGAATAAACAAATGAGTTTGCTGTTTTTATCCAACTGACCCTTATTTTGCTAAAATTTAACTATTGAATTCTTTTTTTTATCAGTTCCATCCCCAATTATTGTTAACAATTGACTGAAAATTTTGTGGTGGGGGGCTTGAACTTTTGTTGGTTTCCGAAAGAGGGGCATCCTGGAAAAAGTTTGGGAACCACTGGGCTACTGGTATTCATTTCCATATAACTTTTTGCCAAAGCCACAGGAAGGTGGAAAGGGGCAAAAAAGCCTCATGCAGCCCCAGAGCCACAGGTTGCTGAATCCTGTTCTGAGGAACGCTATTGGGAAGCTACAGAATGATATAAAAAAAATAAAAAAATAAAAAACCCAAACAAAAAATAAGGGACCCACCCTTAAATTGTTTACTAAAAAGAGACACAGTATACTTCCTGGGCTTTTTCATTCTCACGTGTGTTGGATTAAATACTAGTCATTCCTTGTGCTCATCTCTTTTCTACCAATGTTAAACCTGACTTCGTGACTGCTCTTTTCTCTTACTCCTGGAGGTTTGTCCTGAAGGTTAAAAAGAAAAATAAGTTTGCCTGCTCCTTTTCTCTGGCACAATACACCATACGGACTTTAGGGCAGCAACGTCTTGCTAATGTGTTAATAACACAATGCTTTAGGCGTACTTGATATAATATTGGTGTTCCAAGCACTAAAATTCAATATGTGAGTTCAGGTGTTACAAAAATAAATTAGCCTTTTAGCTTTCTCCACCTTGAATTTTCCTGGAGTAGATTACAGTATATTTTTACTGATTCTCATGTATGTTGTTAATTTGATAGAGCAGGAGAGAGTGTTTGGTATTATCTCTCTTCAGTGCAGTCACCCTGCAGGGCCCGATGTGCAGACCAAGTCAAGGGCTAATCGCATGAGAGAGGAAACGGCTGAATTCAATTTCAAAAGCACCTTAAGCAAGTCCTGTTGGTTGCTTGCAAAGCATCAAAATGTGCATTTGTGCGTGAGTGCCGCTGGAGGTTGGGAAAGGATAGGAAATAGTCTGTACCCTGGATGAGTGGGTGGAGGTACTTATGGGACTATCTCAGTGGCTGCTGGTGAATGTGATTCTTCAAGATGGACCCAATCGCCCCACACTGATATTGTTAAAAATCACTGGAGCCTCTTGCTAAAATTCAACACAACAGAATGCTGTGGTTAAGGGTGCCACTATCATTACTGAATATCTTGTTTACTGTCTGCCTCTCGGCGTGGTTTTTCTGCATTGGTAAATCTGCCTCAGCGTACCTGGCTTGAATCTGATTTCTCTCTTTGTTAGCTCATTGAAGAAAATAACATACAGACAAGTGCTATATTGTCAGCCCAGATTCATTCATGGTGTGGTCAGTGGACTGTACTGTGGTCCGCAATATCACTAAGGTGGGGTCAAATTAGTGGCAAACTAGCAGAAAGAGTATACATCAGTGTCACGCAAGTTTAGTAAAAGTAAACTAAAAACTAAAACTAGGTGTAAAAAACATTTTAGTTACCCGACATAAAAATAAAAACTAGACAAAACAAAACAAAAACCAACTGAAATTATACTGTGAACTTGCTAAACTAACTAAATCAAAGTAAAGATATACAGGGCATGTCTTCAGTTTTAGTCTGTCAATTTGGTTAAATTTATCAGCACCACAGAATTGAGGAGGCATTGGTGGATATGTTTATTGAGACTGGGATGTCTATATGACATGTGAGCTAATCGCCATCAAGTGTTGTGTTTGTATTGTAATACCTGTCCTGCACTTCTTAAATCTAGCCCCTGACAAATATAGACATTTTTGAGTGGAGTAGGGCTTTAAATACATTCTAACACTGTGTCTCACCTGAGAAGATTAATACAGTATCTAAAACTCCACATATGTTTGCCCTGAATTCACTGCGTCTTAATTACAACCAGGCGACACGGTCGTGTAGCAAAAGCTTTAATGAATTCAGTTTGTGATAATCAATTAGGTTTCAAATGAATTTGTCATTGTCAAATTTTAATCTTCCTTTCTTTGTGCAGTCCTATTGTGTTTTCCCAGCAGATGCTATGATGAGACATCTGTTGGCATGCCCCCTCCTCATCTTTTTCTTTCTTTCGTCTAAGACTCCACAGTCATTGAGATGCAGAATGACTCCAAAAGGTGGTGAACCAGGCATCTGGCTGCCATTACCATTAAACAAACAGTTACTCTCTGATTCACATGGCTGTACGGGGGTGCCGAGGGAGGGACACCCACTGGGAAATCACTCAGGAGACCGAAACAGGGTGGGAGGATGGGTGGAGAGGTGGGGGAGGCAGAAAATTGGGACTTTTAGGAGGACAAGATAGGGCAGAGATGGAATTTGAGGCAGATAAAATAGGGGAAGAATTACTGAAAACACCACTTTTAAAGCGGCGATAGACAAGAGCTGGGATGAGAATGAAAATCTCCCATTTTTATTCAGTGCTGCTGGAAATACTGACAAGATGGCTGCTGCCATGTTGAGTGCAACACTAAGTCAGTCCGTCTGGCTGGTGCTGCTGGTGCATCTATAAAGCTGCCATTGATCCCCAGCCAAGCAATTTGCACAGACAATTAACACAGTGAATGTTTATCCGTTGCTATAGCTTGTTTCACTGCAAACTACTGAAAAATCGCTCTTTCTAACTCCCAAACGTGGTATGAGCATTAGGATTCTTTCAGTATTTTTGTTTTGGACGGTAAATAGTTTCAGAATGATATTCATGATGTTGCAGTCTGTTTACTGAGCTCGGTTTTCTGCAGACAAGATCCGGCAGAATATGTGTTTGTGTGCTTATGGTTACCAGCCCCAAGAGAGGTGCCCTGCTGTTGCACGTCTGGAGAATTTCCATCACTAAAAGGCTGCGTATGTGAGTGTGAGTGAGAGACACAGGCAGTAGAGAGAAAAGAGGTTGTATGTGTGAGATGGGATTCAAATGTTTAGTATTACTCTTCTTGTAATGTGTTTTGACCTTTCACCTTTAAACAAAGCAGGCTCTGACCACACTGGCACAACCTTTTTCAAGGATGACTTGTTTTCTGCGTAATATTGAATTTGTAAGGCATTATTATACCATAATCTTTAAAATTTTAACGTCCCCACTCGCTCCATCACTGTCTGCTCCTTTCACTGCTCATCACTACACCACCCCCCTCACACACACATGCTCACACACACCACATTCACCTCCCTGCCTCCCTGCCCCTCTCCCGTGAGTGGACAGAAATGAAAGGATTATCGTGGAAAGGGTGTGCCGTTGTCATTAGAGATTGGACAAGTGCTCTGTGCATGCTCCTGTCTGTCGCTCTCAAGGGGGCCCAGCACAGAGCAATAAGCAGAGAGAGTCTGTCCTTGTCGGTCCTGTAATTACATTAAAGCTCATGTAATTCTTGGCAAAAAAAGAGAAGCCAACCATTGCCTGCTTCTTGGGAAGGGATGTGTGTGTGTGTGTGTGTGTGTGTGTGTGTGTGTGTGTGTGTGTGTGTGTAGCACGTGGGTACACACGGGACTCCCTAAAAACTTGGTTCATCCAGGGGTGGTGGCTTATGTCTTGCACCACATGGTGTGTTGTGTGACTGATGCATGTTCTCGTTGGCTCTCATTGGGTTGTCCATAACCTAAAAAGTTGTTTGTCAACCTAATTTTTTCCTTAACCCCAAGATTAAACATAGAAAATATCTCACACCTGATTATAATTCTGAACAGAGATGATTTTTAATTTTTTTTTTTTATGATCATTGATTTATCTAGATAAATTTAGATTTTTTTACTCCATGTAGTCCTGGCCTGGCTGCAACCACAACTAGGCTTACCTTCAGATGTTCAATTGACTTTTACCTTGACTGTTGTGTTATATATGTGTGTGTGTGTATATATATATATATATATATATATATATATATATATATATATATATATATATATATATATATATATATATGACATCTAGATTGACTAAATTATGTCCAGCAACAAAAATCTACTCAGATACCACTCGGGGGTCTGGACTCTGATATCAATGTAAATTAGAATCTTGCATCAGTAGATGCCCAAATGGCCTTACAAGGCAGACTATGAATTTCTATTTCTAGGCCTACATAGATGTGAGACCAAATATACAAATTATAGGAAGGCATGAATAGTATAAGCTATTCATATTCTAATTCTATAGTATATTCATACAGTGCTAATTGGCTGAGACAGTTACAGAGCTCACTGAAGCATGCACTGCTCCATCTCGCAAAATCACGCCCACTGGGTCAAATACCAAGTTTCTAGGGAGTCCCGAATACACATGTGTATAGGGTGTGCGTGAGTATGCTTACTCATTTGCATGATTTTGGTAGAATGCAAAGTGTACTGTATGATTGTAGCATGTGTGCATCCTGTTCCCAGGGGTCAATGGTACTTAACACTTGTTCCCAGAGGGCAGGTTGGTTGTCATGGCCGCAGCTGGGGGATGTGTGGAGAGTCAGGCAGGTGTCACAGAAGAATAATGACCTTTCTTGCTTTGTCTCTGGCTTGACATGACATACAGTGCACAGACTTCTGAACTCAGACTGCACAATTAATCAAAACGTTTTCAAAATTGTGATATGGCCAGCTACAAAATCAAAGTTGCACAAGGTGCAATTTTATCTTAAAGGTGAAATGTGTGAAAAAACAGCATTATAATGAAACACTGTAGTGCTACTGAGATGTCCTGGTCTACAAATCTTCATCCAGATGCAAGAAAACATGTTTGTTTGGTACAGACACCCTTAAATGTCATGTCATAATAATTTTAACTGATTTTTCAGTGAAAATGAAAATTGTGATGCAAAAATGACCATCTCACTAATGGTGAAACATGTCGCACTCACAATATCTGTCCAAAATCATCACAATATGATTTTTTTTTTTTTTTACCATATCATGCAGCACTACTCTGTACAAAATATTTTTTCAGCAGCTTTTCTTTCTCTCACACATTCCCTCACTCACACCCATACACGCATACACATATGCACACACACACACACACACAAAGCCCCAACCACGTGTAAACAAACATGCATACCAGTTGTGACTGGTCAACAGAAGGCACCAGAGCGCAAAGCTGTTCTGCCTAAGCTGGCTGTGAGAAAAAAAAGGAATGTTTACATAATTGGCCTTTTTTGGTCAAATTACAGAAGAGAATTATCTCATTTCATCTAGTTTAGGCTGCACAGATTTATTTGTTGCAATAATGTGAGAACAGATGGTGACTATACATTTCAAAATGCTTTTCTGTGCTCAAATGGTGTTATTATGTAGCTTTTTTTAATCACCCACTTCCACACACTACTATTGAATCTATGGTATGTGTGTTTAATACAAATACATTCCAGGATTCAACTGTAATGTTTATTTTACTTGTCCGGTTGGACAAGTGGATCAGAAATCTACTTGCCCAAAGTCAATTTTTACTGGTCCCAGTACAAATAGTTTTATAAGTGGTTATTAAATAACAACAAAGTCTAAAGTTAATTGTCATGTTTAATAGAGATTGTGGCTCCCAATTAATGTCAGAAAATAGTGAAAAGTTTCCAACCCAGTTTTTCAAAGTCCAAGTTGATGTCTTTAAATGTCTCATTTTGTTAGTCTAAAACCCACAGATATTCAGTTTAATATGATAATAAATTAAGAAATATGGGAACTATCCATATTTGAGAGGCTGAAAACTGCAAAAGGCTTTTTCTGTCATTCTTTTTTTTGCCAGATTCACTTGCTTGACATGGCATTTTACTTGACTCCTAATTTCATTCATGTAGAACTGCAACTGCTGTATTAGTTGATGAATTGATCACTTTGTTTTTCTTTGTCATTTAATTCAGTAAATGAAGAGTCTTTGGGTTTTGGACTGTTGGTTTGACAAAAGAAGCAATTTCAACATCACTTTGAAACTGTGATGAGCATTTTTCATTATTTGTTTTTACGTTCTATTGACTAAGTGATTAATTGATTAATTGTGAAAATGATTGTCAGATTAATCGATCACGAAAATGATTGTTAGTTGCAGCCCTACATTCATGCACAAAATTCTGCATGAAATGTCACCAGTAGCCTCAATGGAGTGTCTGTCCTGCAAGGTGAAATGTTACAGCAGTACACACAGCAGTGGACCCTGTGATAGAGGCTTCACACTGTTAAAAAGCAATTAAAGAATGCCATTAAACTATCAGACAATAAACTGAAAACTGAGCTGTAAAAGTAGGACTTGTGCACCAAATCCAACATTTTATCACCTTCTACAAATTGACATGATCGGTACATTGTACACATTGAAAGCAATTCCAGCTGTCACACACTTCCACATTCATAGTCTCTGCCTTTTGTCTTGTATGCAGGTTTGCTTTTTACGATATCAGAACATGTCATTTTCAGTGCTGTTCCTCTGTCCCTCTCTAGAAAGAGATGCTCAGCTGAAGGAGTGATTATACAGTTTCAATCACACCGATAAGGACCGTCATGGAGCACCTGTCGGAAGCACACAGCCTTCACAGTTATTATTTTACAGAAGTAGACTGTTGGATTTAATACATTATAGCTTCCTTGAGCAATGTCTCATGCTTTTTTGTGCTCATCCAGCTGTGAGGAAACAAACTGTCAGCTCATGTTTTGCTTTTCCTCTTCCGGTGTGTGTGGCATTTAGATTTTGCGGTCATCAAACACTGTAATCCTCCGCATGTTTTCCACTATTTCCTGCTTTAACTGACTACACGCTGACTGTATACATGCAATGATTGTCTGAAAGTGTAACTATTGTGATTTGTTGCTGGTAGTGGGCCCCAGCGTGCGTCCATGTGGCACGCTGCATCTCTCTGCTCCAGCAGTCCCTGATACACATCAGACCTTTGTCCATTTGCCGCCCGCTCATAGTGGCTACCACTTCCCCATCCGTGATTGCTGGGGGCTGTTAGCGGAAAGCAGTTGGTGAGCCCATTGTGTGCCAAGAGCGATAACAACAGACAGTAGAATCACAGATGTAACCTACGCACACATACGCACACACACTCCCTGCCACACTGCCTAAGTGCCCATGCACGGTAGCAGTGGTATACACATCTGTCATGCCCATCCAAAGCAGGCAATCATGCCACATGCGATCACAAAAGGCTGTGCAATGATGATAAGAGATCATTTGCAACCAAGCTCTATCTGCCGTGGCTCAGTCCTAATCTTTGTGCACGTATGTATGTCTATGTGTGTGTGTTTTCATGGACGGATAGTTGGATAAATGGATGGCAAAACAGATTAAATTTTGCTTTCTTATGTTGTATCAGTGGAATTGTGTTTCACCAATGAAAAAAATAATCAGTAGCTCCCAGGGATAGGTTGCATTTTGTTTTGAGCAGTCCCAACTCCATTTGGCAAACAAACCTCAGTCCACTCAGCCCCAAACACACACAACCATATCTACCCTCTGTCACTCAATCCATCGCACACCAAAGTAGCCAGGCCGTCAATGTTGCTCTGAGCTGCTCTACATGTTTTAATGAAGTCATTTCTCTTTGGTTAATATGTCTCTAAACAAACCATGTTATAGGCTATAGAGCAGGAATTGCGGCTCTAAAGAGTGGTTAGTGTTAACTGAGCCGGCGTCAGACGGCGGCTGATAGATGGGGTAGGGCCCTGATTGGAGGACCTGTGGCTGCCTGTCTGACTAATGAACTGTTACTGTAAGACAGGAGCCTTTTATTGCCTCCTTTATGGAGAGAAGAGCGTACATTTGGTGTGCTGTCTCCTTTTGCTAGTCAATTTCTTACTATGCATACATGCACACACCCCCACGCACACACGCGCATGTGAACAAACAAACACACACATACACAAGGCCTGGTTCTCCCTGAAGGACCATTATCTGCCTTGGTTATTCGCAAAAGGCTTGGCTCAGTTGGTCAACAAATTCAGAGCTGATCTGATGACCAGACAAGAAACTGCTGGAGCAGGCTTGTTGGTAAATGGTGTGTTCAAAAGTAACCTTGTAGGTGGATATTCCCATGAGATGTTCCTGGGAACTGAACACTCTGAAAACAGTCAAAATTAAGCACAATTGATTTATCGAAAAGGTTGAACATTGTCTGAAAAACATATTGGGCCGTATCTTACGCTCGGTGCAATGCCGGGGCGCCACCAGCGCATGTGACTTTCCTATCTTACACCCAGCGCAAGTGCCGTTTTTGCCATGTCTGTAAGATAGCAAACTCACTTGCGCCGGGTCTGATCCACTGTGGGCGGGCGGTCTGAACATACAGGCAAAACGAAGGCGTGGTCCGGCGCATTTGCTATCTTATGGTCGGCGCGCTGGAGTAAAAACCACTTGAGCCTTAGAGCCCTGTCTTACGCCGGTCTGAAGTGCAATGGATTTAATTTATTCAAGGTGTGTCCAAATCCTCCTTTGCCGTCCCCTCTCAGGGGTGCGAGTGATATTTTGCCCTGCCCCGCCCAACGCGCCGCTGGCGCAAAGCAGCAAACACCTATCAGCTGTGCCCAGGTGCCCT